>UXSR01005674.1:0-21052 GCA_900604375.1 Mesocestoides corti
GGTGGTGGTGGTGGTGGTGGTGGTGGTGGTGGTGGTGGTGGTGGTGGTGGTGGTGGTGGTGGTGGTGATACATGCAGAGGGTTGAATGAGCAGACATTCCCGCATAACTGACGGACTTGCATTGAAGAGGTTTACCATAGATTGAGTCATGCTCCTAGAGATGGAGTCGTTTCTCAACCGAAGAGCTTAGCATAAGGGATTTACCACGTGGAACGGTCATGCCCAATGTGGACACCATCCTGTCAACTACTCAAGGTGATGGCACGACACAACAACAAAGACCATCAACAAAAGTACAGACGGTTTGCAGTGCCAGGACCTACGTGGCGTGCTCGCGCGCGCGTATGGGTTGAGAGTAACCAATCAAATCCGAGAGGTTAATGGATGAGGGATACATGCGTGCATGCCGATAATGATGATGGTAAAAATCGGCAATTGCCTTCTACGGATTTCAAAAATTTGAGGGAGCTAACCCCTTCTCAAAATTAATGCCTTTGTAGAATCTGCGAGTAAATTTCTAATATCTGCTTTTGGGGGCTGGCCTATTATCCACACCACCACTGAATTGACTTGGGGGCGCGGTATTTCTACTTTGGATGGTGGGCGAATAGACAGCACAAAATCTCAGCCGACCCACCTCTCAAATTGCTATTAGTGGGGGACTGTGAATTAACAGCCAAATAAGATGCAGTGTCTCCAATGGCGGTACCACTTCCAGTGGCTCATTTTGCGCCATCAGCGCATGTACAGTCTCATTAGGTCTGGTTACCATAGGAAATCGATTTGGAGGCTTCTGGAATCTTCAGGCGAAGCTATTAAAACTCACCTGTTATCCTGTACAAACACACACACACACACACACACACACACCGTTACTGCATCAATAAATTAGTTGAGCTGCTAGCCATCTGCATTTTTGCTCTTATTTGGGTTGGGCTTTGTCAGCGTATATCACCGGCCCTGGTGTGGTTCCCCAAAACCGCACTGGGACCAGCTACAGCACTATAAAGGGTGAAGGTGTTACCTCCTCTCGGAGTGGCCAGGATCAGAAAGACGGCGGAGACACGACTTGGGGGCACTCAAACTTCAGATTAGCACCCCGCAAGACCAACTGCTTGAATGCTTTAAGGGTTAGGAAGGCAGAATTTCATAGAGATTTTTTCTTGGTGCCACTGAAATTCCTAAATTTCTTGCTCTTTTTTGTGTTCCCACTCACATGGTCACTCAATTTCTATTTGGTGTCTGACTTAATTTTATACAGATTTTTCAGCAAATGCAATAATTGAAGAGCAATGAACATTGTCCATCGTTTTCTATGACCTTGCGCCACCTCTCAGATAAGGCACGAATGCCCTTGTGAAAGAAACTTGCAGGCTTCGAGGCATTCAAGTCATTGTCAACGAATTCACGCAAATCAACCAGCTTTTTGACGTGTTTATCCACTAAGGTGTGCTGCTGAAATGACAACAATAAATGGTAGTCGGATGGATCCAAGTCCGGTGAATATGCCGTGTGTGGGAGAACTTCCTATTCCAAGCTCAGGAGGTTCTTCTGAGTCACGCGAGCAACGCGAGGTGGTCGAGCGTTGTCGTGCAGTAGCTGCAGTATGACTTGTCTGCTTCCTTACCCAGTAAATTGCCTGTTCTGATCAAGTTCTTCTCAGTTTGTTCAGTTGTCGGCTGTAGAGTTGCGCAGCGACCGTCTGACTACCAGTTTCCAGGAGTTCGTAATAAAGTACATCCTTCGTGTACCCCCACCAGATACACAGATACAGATACCTTCTTCAAGTGGATGTCCCGTTTCTGTGTCGACGTACTGAGTGCCCGTGATCTACCCACGATTCTGCGTTTTACGTTCGGGATTCTCGTAAAAAAGTATAGCTTTCGTCACCCGTCACAATTTCCCACAAGAAGTCCATTCACTGATTATTGCTGTTTTGGTCATTCCTAACAGCGTTTGGTTTGAGTCTTCATCCAGTAGAGCTTGTGATGCCGCATCTTCAAACTTTCGAAGCTACTGTCCCGGTCGCGGCTGGTCACTAAGATCGAAATCACTACTTCTAGTACAACGTTTGTGCCAATACGTACTCGTTTCGTAAGACACAACGTCGGCACTAAGAACCCTACAAATTGATTGGCGTGCTTTGGATGCAGTGAGATCGAATGTGCTGTTTATCAGTTGCCATCGTGTGCTCTGCTGTTGTCGTGACAGATTACGTAACTCACGTGGACTTGTCGATCAATTTTCTTGGTTCTCTGGGTGGGCGTTTGGTTACTGGTAAGCCTAACAAATAGCCACACGCAGTTGTGATAGCTCTGTCCGTAATGCCACCAAGTGCCGCAGGACGAATCTCACATCTAAATTCGGACATAAAATTCGTGCAAGTCCACTTTTTATGACTCCACTGAGTGTCTAACCTCGGCTATCACAATGAGGTCGCCCTGTTACGTGCCGGAATAACTTGGCGCGAGTTTTGCAGACCAGGTGAAATGTCACGTTTGAGACAT
Source organism: Mesocestoides corti (assembly GCA_900604375.1). Taxonomy (NCBI): domain Eukaryota; kingdom Metazoa; phylum Platyhelminthes; class Cestoda; order Cyclophyllidea; family Mesocestoididae; genus Mesocestoides; species Mesocestoides corti. The sequence continues at coordinate 2,508 of UXSR01005674.1, forward strand.
GCGCCTGGTTCTCGCGGTGCCGGTCTGTGTGTCTGTGTCTGCGTGCGCGTCATTGAGTGTCTGAGCACATGCGAGTGTGTGCGCGCGCAGTTTGTTTACACGTGTGTCTAGACTATCTTTTTTCTGTTTAGGCTCGGCTGTATACCTCTCTCCGTAAAGACAAAATTGAATGGAGCCGTAGTCATTGCTAATTGTAAACACTCTAGCACTCAGACACTTTGAATGGAACAAGTCGTTCGTTTGGCTTCACAACTAACAAGCCCGATAGTTGAGTGAAACGAGTAGCAGAGGAGGCACAGGGGTGTGTAAGCAGACAGTTCCGTAGCGAGTCTGAGCATGCGACAACCGAGTTGGTAGACGTGAGTCAACACGACTCAGCACACACCCATGTGTACCTTAATTCACCCCACTCCCCCCTAAGCACTAAACTCCAGATTTTATCTGCCCAAATAAGATTGTGAAGACGTAAGATGCCGGGGACAAGACCACCAATCAAATGCCCCCTTTACACGGTACACCGGATTATTACCATGAGCGTTTATCCTTGAGTAGTCATTAGTGTGATAACAAGCCCTAATAGGTCTCGTTGTTTGCACATCTATGACTCGGCCTGTTTTATGCGTCCGAGCTAAAAATACACACGAGCAAACACCATATACGACACCTTGGTTGAACTATCTAGTAAACTGTTATCTCCGACGTTTGGTATTGTTAGTCTTTGCGGGAATCAGCGTGGAGAAATCGGCCTAGGTTCTGCGTCGAAGCGTCATTTCTTTGTGCATTTTCGTTAAAGTGCCCAATCTGAGCAACAAATATCATTTAGAACCATTTTGGGAACTAAGTCGCTCAGAAAAGCTTGGCTAAAGTCAATTTACTTTATTTCAATTAGGCTTTGAATTAGAACGGAGAGGCGGGCAGATAAAAAACAGATTCACATAAAAAAACAATTTCAAGCAGTCCTGAAGTAACCAACCAAATCTCCCGATTAAATTGTTTGAATGATGTACCGATTTATCAAAAGACCTGAGACACGGGATGACGGATAAGCAACTCATAGAAGGTGGCCCAGCCCTGTAAGTCCTAAGGGGGGATATTAGTGATTTGACGAATGAGGATTTTCGACCAATAGCGTTAGGGTGAACTGGTAAATGGACCAATGCCCGAATGGTAAGGTGGGGGATGAGTGACGCAGAGCGAGGAAAATGCTTCAAGAAGAGGGCCTATTTCGGTTCCTGAAGCGACAGGGTTGATGGACGTGAATGAGCATGACTCACTACAGTTGTGTCAAACGCACCCCCCACACGCTACATCCGGTGTTCATGGCTGTCAATTTCTTCTGATATGAGCTCGATAATCCCCTTATCGAACGTAGATGATTCGCGATCGTCACCATGGTTCAGACATCCCGAGACTCCATGTTTATTTACTCCCCTGCTGATTCACTTGACCCCGCACCCCTATTCCCCGCTGTGACAAGTCCTGGTGTGCACCTGTGAAACCAACCCCCTCGTTTCCTACCGGTAACCAGCATAAACACACCTGTTGCACAGGCTTCAATTCTTCGCGTATACGTGAACAGTCATGGCTGAACACATTCAAATTAACCGACCAAGTAAACAGTTGAGCCTTCGTGTTGCATTTGAGTGAAAAAGCCTTCAACAAGAACTTTCACCAGATGCAATTAGGAGATCTTCGGATTTTCCAAAATGACCTTAGCAAACGAGAAATACGATAAACGAAATTGGGGTCGACTTTTTAGTGGTTTAGCGTCCTTCAGAGTAATCGACGAGTCGAGAGGGAGAAGGCAATGCCTATCACCGAAATACAAGTTAAAATCATATCTAATAAATTAGTTGATAATCGGATCGAGCTAAACGTCGCCTTCGTTGGCACACAAAGCAAACAGCTGATGACTTCAAATAGCACTGAAGTAGTAATGCGATTAAATAATGTTTATTTGCAGTCAAATCACTCCCGAATAGTTTAAAGCTTACTTATTTTGTTGCAAATGCCATTAAATGTTATTTTAGCAGCTAGGATTGGCATTTTGTGTTAAAAGGTCACAATCTAGTACTTTTAACATTCTTGTCGCAAAGATTTGATTGCCGAACGCGGGCGTCTCAACACAAACACGCCAATGCCTTTACTTTCAGGGTTAATACTTCCGTACAAAACGAAAAAAAATCCCATCTGTGATGTTTTACTGGCGAAATATCACGTGCTATAAGTAAAGCGATTACTTCACCAGAAAAATCTATGAAAGCTAAATCAGCCTATCGAAAGAGCCGGGAATTTGACTAGACTGGGAAGGGAAAAGTGTGTGTGTGTGTGTGTACGCGTTCAACTAAAATATTGAAGATTAAATTTAAAATGTTGCTTAAATGTTAGCCTTTTCGTCTAAAACAGTATTACTTTCAGTGTAAGGTGATTCGTTAGTGGTTAAATCAAGAGTAAGTCGTCAAAAGGAGATTTTTCTCCCTGCAAAATCAAATACTGCACAAAATTAAGGGAATGTCAATGATACGATGCCACTTCTAGTAGATTTGATCAGGATTTTCCAACATCTTCGTGTGTGTATTTGATGTGCTCAAAGAGTAGTGGTTAGTTACGCAAACTAAAATTCCAGCGACATCGAGAAAATGTGTCATTTCGTGGAGCCCAGATGTCAGGCGAATACCTCATGAAAATACATACCAAGCACAAATTGTGCCTTCGTGTGACACGTCAATCTTGTCTATCACTAGGGCCTTTTATTTGTTAATGAATGACGTCCTGCATTTCAGTTAGTGGAAGTTTTTGTCTGCAGATGAAAAAGGCGTTGGTTGAAATGAGCCGCCTTTAACGACCCACAGAAAATAATTGCTTTCTCAGAAGTAAACGTTACATCTACTGCACGCATTAGTCATATTTGTGCCCAACACCATAGCGTATCCTCTCCTCACAGTCGTTGTTGTCCGTAAAACGCGGAAACGCCCTTTACTGGCTTCAGCTGGCCTCAAAATGAACTTATTCCCTAAAAATCAATGCACGTTTTTACGGGAAGGAGGTTTAACTTGGGATGATGGAAGCATCAGTACACGGTGACAACTTTTCAAAGTGGAAATGTGGCTGGGAAGTCAGACTTTGCTGTGTACACAGCAACTTTCATTGCCTTTCGATCAGCACCGACCATGTTAAATGATTTGAGGTGCGTGCTTGAGTAACACTCGATCGGAGGCTGTTGGTTGAAGAGAGAGCCATCAGATTTTCTTCTGATACGTGATACCTGATATGGTAGTCGGAAATGTGACGAACGGAGACGAGCTTGCACCACTCGGAAACACCTCAAAACATCATTCGTGAAAAAGCAGAAAGATTGATGTTTTTGTGGGGCCCAGCATGTGGTCTTGAACCACGCCGGGGCCACGGAATTAACCCTGGCCCGATTACGTTTCCCTGATACTCGCGATGAAGAAAAAGACCGGAGAGGACGTGGACACAACCGTTTACTTCAGTGCTCAACCACGTTGGTGTCATTGTGTCGTGTGTGTGGGGTTTGCGCGTGTGCATTTATACCTCGGACGTGTGAGTCATACATGGGCCAACATCGAGACCTAGGTGTGAGGATAATCCAAGGTGAATGAGGGGGGAGTTGAGGATCCGACATGCTGCGAAAAAGGGGAGCCCTGTGTAGGAGATGGAGCGACCAGATCAAGGGGTGTGAATTGACACGACTCACAACAATGTTTCTCTGAGGACTTCAGAAGAATCGCAACACATTTATAGGCGGTCACATCACCTAGATTGTAGCGCCGTAAACAAGTCTCTACACACAGTCTGTTTCCTCACTGATCTAGTTAATTCACTCAAACCTCCGTATCTAGAACGATTATGGAGGTGGGTTTACATAGCGGCTTGTCATGTGTTAAGAGTGTGTTGGGTTACTTTATTAAGACGCTAAAGTTTATGCATACTTGCAAGTAGGGCGTATAACACCTGACAAAGATATTGTTTCAAGCTCAAACTTTTCGAGAATCTGAAGTAAAATATGGATAGATCAAATTCATGAACTGTTGATGGCCAGTCAAAATTGTCACCAGTATTTCCAAGTCTGGGGCACTATCTTACGTTCTATTATAAGCGGTCGATGTAGAATCTTCCGCCTCAACTGCATTTATTTGCAACACTTTTGTTGTAATTCGTAAGATCATTTTGTAACTTCGTGACATGCAATCACATGATTTGTGTCTGGTTCAGTGACATTCGCGAATTGAAGTTAGACATTAGCTTCCACCCAGGCGCTAACAACAAAAACTACCCAAACAGCTTTACAATTCGGCCTCGCACGTCAACCTCGCTAAAAACAGGTCTGCTGGATGGTATGGCAAGAGCTCCATTTGACGCGGTGCCGTAGTGAGCTAGATTTAGGCGAATCATGCTCAAACAATTATGGAAACTGTCAGATCGCAGACCGGGAGCATCAATTTGCACTGGGTTCAGGTACCAGAGCACAGTTGCCGACACGGCTTCGACCGAAAGGCCTGCTGGACCTCCACACCGCCATAAAACCACAGAAATGTGCGACGAGGAATAAATCGCATCCTAGTTCAACGTTCGACGAAAACGCACCATTGCTCTGAACATCTTTGCTAAAGACAGGCTATCCCAGATAAAACCCGCGTTTGTGGAACTAACACCACGACATTATTGAATGCCACTGTTGAGGTATCCTGGTTAAGAGAATTCACAAATGCAACTTATAGACGAATAGGTCTAGCGAAGCTCTGATGCATACTGACGTGAGTGATGCTTCAATTTTCTGAATGAATGCTCCGGGTTTAAGAACACAACTAAATCAGTCGTTGATTTTTAACTGTTAGCTTGCAAAATTTGTAATTTCAATGATTAAATTTGCCTTACAAACGCTTCCGATGTACACCATTTCTCAAAGCGCTAGGTAATTTTTATCATCCAAACTAGCACAAGAAGTGGTGGTTCGCAAGTCTTAAATTCCAGCGCATTTTAATACGAAAACCAGCCCCATTAAGCAAGCCCCTCCTGTTAATTCGTCGATTTTACGATGACAAAGGCAAGGACGCTGCAGCGCCTTACCTGACACTTGAAAATATCGAATCCCTGCACACAGGCACCCCAAGGGGGACAAATGGAACCTTCAAGAACTCGACCAAACTGCGACTTGACTTCTGGAAGAAGACTTAGCTGGAACTGCCATGCGCCATAGCGCATCCGCAACGATAAAACCGATTCGAAGTGGTGGGGATTCGGAAGTAGGGCGAGAATACCAAGACCAACACGTCTACTCGGAATACATCAACAACTTTGTGATTGGTTAAAACACGAAACGGTTGTCAACACAAACCGGTGTATGTTGAAGTGCACCGACGCCGTCTACGTCACAGGCCATAGCAATCCACGTCACGTAGTTGCCTGGTTCACAGTATTGAGAACGAGCCTTACTAATAGGAGGTGGTGTGTGATGTCACCTGACAAAATTTAGCGTGAGAAAACGGAGTTTATAAGCATAGGCATGTACTAGTATAACGGACAATAAGGTAGGTGGTTTTGATAATCATGCCCTCTGCCTGGTTTCAGAGAAATTGTACAAGAGGCGGAAAAACGTGGAATGAAATGCAGTGCTATTCGACAACCTATTTACATATTGCTAGCAACGCCACTACTGTCCCCACTAGTGGAGTCGCTGGAGGCGGAGGCATCAGCCCCGACAGAATGGGCCGGCCGTAGGGATTGTGGTGGCTGCGGATGACGGCGACGGGTCATAATTGGAGTGTAGTAAGTTGGGATGACCGCGGCAGTGCGACCAGCCGTGGATAAGGGGTGGTAACCGATTATACCGGGCACTCCAACAAGCGGTCTACCGAAACCTCTGCGACCTGGAGAAGCTGTAGTGCCTGAAGGGAGGTAGAAGCCGGGGACGACAGCGGGTCGAGAGACCGCAATCGGAATGGGAGTCAGGGGGATGATCTGCGGAGCTGGCAGTAAGCAACCACTCGAGGAGTCACCAACCCTAGGATGAGATCTGCTGTGACTTGGTCGGGATTGCGGCGATGTGGACGGGGGAGACATTTGGGAGTCGCTTTCAGGGGAGGATATGACCAGGTTGTATTGTTGCCATGCCTGATTTTCCGCATCGTAGGCATGGTTTATTACCTTAACCGGCACCGACACCGCTTCCGCCGACTTCGGTATGTACACTTGGTAGCGGTAGTCGGTGTCTTTAAATCGATTCGTGTGAGGCACCGGAGTGGATGCGCTGGGTCGGTAGTCCCGATCGCGCGCAATCTTCAGACCCGAGCCATCACCTGACTGGGCCACACGATAATCAACATCCTCCAGCTGTTTCCTTCGCTTTTTAGGCTGGTTTTGCGACTGCTGGTTGAAATCCCAGTTTGGCCGCTTTCCGGGTGATGGGGAGGGATAGTAAGTGGGCTTGTGTGGACTTTCTTGGGGCAGGCGTTGCGGAGTCGAAGTAGAGGATGAGGGACTGTACTCACTCGACACCGTCGTCGCTTCCACATCGTCTTCATCGTCATCGTCATCATCCACAATCTCTCCCTCCTCTTCTTCGGGGGGTGTGGTGGGGGGAGGGCGTGGTGGAGCTGCCTGTTCTTCGTCAGGACTCTCGGGACTGATCAGAATCACGCGTTTTTCGTCCTTCGGGTCCGGCAAAAGAGACCTTCGAGGTTCGGTGCTCACTTCACTGTCAAGATCGATATCTTGTCGAATCATCCCATCCGACTGAAAAGTAGACCGACGGGATGTCAGAGAATCCCTACCACGTCGATCTCTACCCTTTTTCCAACTCTCATAACCACCAAACATGGCCTGGGGGCTATGGACCCTTTTGGCCACAGAGGACGTGTCGGCGGATGATTTCACAGTTGGTCCCGATATGTCAACCACCTCAACCCTGTCAAATGCGTTGTCAAGACTCGCGGGTGGATTGAAAGGGAAGGCATCGGGCGAATACTCTTCAGGCGCAGGAGGAACCAGAGGTTTGGGCATGTCGAAGTACATCAAGTCGGCCATCTCGCTGCGTTTTCGGTTCAGTTTTCGAATTGGCGTGAGGGGCGAGGCAACGCCAGACTCGCAAGAAGTGTCTAAATCCATATCACAGGAGACCGAAGGCGAGGCGGCCGCATCATGGCTTGAACTACCCTTTGATTTCGTGTCTGTAATGGGTGCAACGGAAGTTGAATGCTTCGGGGCTGATGCTTTTGGGGGGCTTGTGGAGGAAAAAGTAGGAGTAACGGCTGGACTGGAGGGCTGCTCCTTCCGACTCTCTTTTGCATTCCACATTGAATCTATGGTCTTGCGTATAAGGCTTTTCCCATTGTCTGGCAAGGCGGCAACAAGTGTGGGGAGACTTATATTCCACTGGTTGTCTGAAGGAGCTACAACAAACGAAGCATTAGGCATTGCTGGGATAAACACCATGGAACTGGTTAATTCAGGCCTTAAGTCCCAGTAAGAAATTAAAGCAATTGACGATTCAATAGACTGATAAAATGACAAGCCGTGATTAGAACAGCATCGTCAAGATTCAAACAATTTCCAACCAACCAGGCGTTTTCGGATTGGGAGGGTCGCTGATTCCTGAGCGCTGCACGAATTGACATGTGCACTTTACCAGTAGAGAAGAATGAATGGAGTGCGGAAGGAGCAAAATGCCATGGAAGGAAACGGCGTCGACGCTTTCCAGCTGAGGAATGCCTGAAGCGACAATGCATACAAGAATCATTGGTAACATTTGGTGCGAGTTGGCGTTCACTGCTGCCGCGTAAAGCTGATCGGAACTTAGGTTGACACAACTACGACTGCGTGAGTACACGGTGACACGAAAATGCACAACTTGGGTTTCAGCGATTTTCGTTCAAATAAATGTAAAATCACGGCTCAACGCAAAACACAAGCTCGTCTATTGTGCGTGGTAATAGAAAACGTGTAAGAGAGCTTACATGGGTTCTTTTCGACATATACGTGTTCTGGAACAACTTCGAACGAAATTAATAAAAAAACATGTTGTGAATCGTGTTTATTTAACTCCTTAATCCGATCGATTCGCCTCCGATACAAGGCTCCCCTTTTCGTAGCATGGCGATAGCCGCGCAAATCCTTAACCCCCCCTTCATTCACACGTATATGTATCTTGGATTAACCTCACACCTAGATCTCGATGTTAGCGCAGTTATGACTCACACATCCGAGCTATAAATACACACGCACAAACCCACCGAAAACCACGACTTCGTCAGGATCTCGAATAAACGGTTGACTCTCTGTCCTTCCATCAACTTCATCTTTGTTGGGAAACTCGTGATATTAGGCATCCTCAACAAATACTTTTTGCCTTTTAAAGGCAAATGTCAGTGCTGGGATCGGGTGAGTCGAAAGTGGAATACAGATTAGGAAAGGGACAATTAGACTGATTAATTCGACAAAGGTGCAAGCTAAATCCAAAATAGGTACACGCTTATTTGAAACATGACACATTTGTTTTACACCAATTCAACACGCTTTCGGCGCCGTGTATAAGACTTGCACACTCACCAAGCGACCTAGAGAAATCCGATTCAGGAAATATACAAAAAACCGCGTTCTGGCTGCAGGGCATTTTGATGAAGCAAGCCTGAAGCAGGAAAAAAAGACAGGGTACAACGGGCGAGAAGCGGTTCGGTTAGTCGTGTCCGGAAACGCATGCTCACCAGCTGTCTGCTTCGCAGTGTCTCGCAGAGTTTGGCCACGTCGCATCGCTGCGTGGTAGGATCTGGAAGAGTTAGCAAGAAGTAGTTGCCCCTGTAGCCGGCGAATCGACTCGGCTTGGCCGAGGCGTTGTTCTCGACGTTCTCCTCACTGGGAACGATCCACTCGCGCAAGCGGTCGATCGAGACGAAAGGGGGGCACGGGGGTAGGGTTGGGCGAGTTCGGGGACGGCGCGGATCGAGAACGCCGGCGTCAAGTGTGGCGGCGGCAGCAGCAGCAGGGAGGGTGGGAGACGCGGAGTCGGAAACCGAAGCTGGAGGTGGAGACGCAGACCCACTGGGCTCCTCCACACCTGCCAATTCATGGTGCAACCGGGAGAACGAGATGAGACCTGAGACTATAAACCGTGGTTGCAACCTGTAAGGTAGACAAAGAGTCAGCTGTACAAACAATGAGAAGTCAAGCACACGTCTAAGCTCAAAAGGGGGATAATTATGAGGCTTCTGTGTTGACCAAACGCCCAGATTATTTGCTTAAGAAAAATATGACGGTGGTGAGTCAGTAGGGCTGAAACGAAGGCTACGAAAGCGGAGGCAGCCAGGAATTGGGTGCAATGTGAAGAAAAATGACCACAGACTAATTAGATGCATAACCGACACACAACTGTTCGTGTTGACGATTACTACAATCGACCACTTCGCTCACTTCATCGAACACGACCCTTCCGATGTCATGTTGGAAGAAAAAAGCGGCTCTTCAGTTGCCTTCGCCGAAGAATTGAGCTGCTACAAGGATTGCGGGGTAGCCAACGCAGGATACATCGGATTTTCGACTTAAGCCATGCAGTTTTTGTTACTCAGCCAAACCCCCACCTACATTTCTCAAGAAAGTAGGATGCAATCTGTTAGCAGGGATCCCTTGTCCGGTTGCAATAGTTTCGCAGCAGCATTAAACCTCTACCCTGAAAGGCTTTCTCAACTCGTCAGCTGGGATGCGAAATGTGCGTTTGATCGAGGATTCACAAAGGTCATCTATTTACAATGATTACGACACCAATCAAGTCCATTGCTTCAGCTTCTTACTGCCATTTTAGCAGTCGTAGCTGCGTTTGGATGGGTTTCTTGTTGCCGTGTCCAATACGAACTACACAACCATGAAAATAGAGCATCGGTTTATATGTTCGCTCCACAGAAAATTCGGTACTAATGCATTACAGTGCTAAAATCTTAGAAGATAATGCAAAAAATAAGAACGAATGATATTTAGGTCACTACAGCATTACAAAAACCCTAATGTCTAGTTTAATGGAAGCGGTAAATTTAAGGGATACGACAGCGCTCGGGTTAATGACGCTTCGTCACCAACCCAAGACTCCAGAAGTTACATTTTTAGATTGTCTAAAGTCGAGGCAGTTAATAGATCTACACAGCCTATGGTGGAGAATGGTCCAACTGAAGTAACCCAAATAAATCAGCATTTTTTGGTAAATTCAAGACACAGGTTTTGCTCCTCTAGTTTCAAAAAAAAACAAATATGCCCAAAAGGCGAGATTCTATAAGCACTTCACACCGTAACGGCGTTTAAAAACAATTCAAACGCGGAAAATAACCCGATGTCGTTCTGAGATCGCCGACATTGCCGTTTATTGACGGTTTTCTCGCACAAACCTTGCTGCATGACTAACGCCCACGGGCCACAACTAACCAAGAATGCATTCTGAAGAAGTGTTTGCGGAGTAAATGCAAACACACAGTATCCAGATCAAGAGCAAAAAAGGGGAGTCAAGAAGTTTCAATAACGCTAGGGCTAAATGAAAACGACAGGCGGCAAAACGGCACTAGCACTTACAGCCCTTCGTACACTTGGAATGATGGATTTCGATAAGATATTATTTCCACAGGGAACTGCCAACTCTCAACTTCCGTCGGCTTCTTGTTCTCCGCGTCAGCGCCTTCCAATGGCTTGGAGACAGGCCACACCAGGTAGCAGGTGTTGATGAGGTAGCGTGGCAGACCGTCGGTGGACGGGGCGCGGGCCTGGGCACACGAGGCGTCCGCCGTAGCCTGAAGAGCCCGCCCGGAGGCAACAATGGGGTCCAGGGCATAGTAGCATGCCTGAAGGGGGGCCTTCACGCCTCGCGAATCCCCCAGGCTGCCAGAAGGCGTTCTCTGGCGATTGGGAGTGGGCAGAGGAGCGGCGTGGCTGACCGGACGAACGGTGGGCGGGTGGACCATCGTCGTGGGGGCAGCGGCCACTGGTGGACCGGGGAAGGCAGGCGCAGCGGTTAGCTTTGCTCTCGCCTGAAAAAAAAGTGGGACAAGCGAGCTTAGAGCACTCGAATTTACTCGTTTTCTGCATATGTTAACCCAATGGGTGAATTACCCTTGTTGTTGTTGTTTTGAAAGGATCGGCTGCAAGGTTTAGGAACACCAAACGACAAGTCCTACGTGAGTTGCATAACCTGTCAGAATACCTGAATTTACGACGGCAACCGATTCACAGCACATTCGATGGCGCTGCACTTTGTACGAATTCCAGCAACAAGGAAAAAATGCTTCTAAAGCACGGGGAAATCAATTTATGGTGTTTATGAAACGTGTAATTCATGGTACAAGGTGTCTTTTTAGAAGTGGCGATTTCGACCATAGTTACCAGCTAGCGTTTTGCTCTGAGTTATATGATTACTGAATCCGGGCGTGACAAGGATTACACGTATTCAGAAGAAGACGTACCATAGACATTCGAGGGGGTTTCCTAAGTGGCCCGGGGAGAAATCCCTCATGCCAGTCGGGTGGCGGTGGTAGGTAGCTTTTCTCGGCCAAGAGCTTCTCTTTGCCTGGTGGGGTGCTTAAAAGAGACCGCCGTGGCTGAGCACCCTCCGGTTCTGGAGGGGGTGGGGAGACACGCAAGAGGATGGCCCCGTCATTCACAGAGGCAAACAGAGGGTGCTTGTCAAGCGACAGTCCCCACCGGCATTTGATCACTGCGAAGGGGATGATGTGCTCGGGCGCCTCTTTCAAGTCCATGTCCTCGTCATACTCATAAATGTAGACCTTGAGGCGTAAAACAACAGCATACATCACAATCAACTTACAAGTGCCCCTTAAGGTACACAAATTAGAACATTTTTGCTAGATTTTGCAACTCCCAAGTGCTCCAAATCGGTTTTACCATTTCAGATTTGTACCAAGGCCGATTCAAAGCCTCAAAAAGGCCACTTCTAGAAGCAAAGAGGCGAGAACAAACCACTGGAACTCTGGGAAACCCACCAGACAGGTAAAATCGACCGATAAGCGACAATGAGTTCAACCCAACTGGGGGCACTTACCTGGCTGACGTGGAAGGCCTCCTCCAGCGTTACCTTCGTGGGATCAAGCGGATCCATTCGACTCCACTTAGTCATGTGGCAGGTGAAACCGGGCTGCGGGTCCAGTCGAGAATCGGCGGGCGGAGGTGACTGCGACCCGCTCTCGGCATTCTTTGACGCCGGGGGTGTGGCCTGCACCGAATAGACCTTACCCTTCAGCCACCGCATTAGGATAACGAAGTAAATTGGGTCAGTGACGGGAATCGACTCGGAGTCGTCTGCGGTCGGTGACACGGGTTGGTTAAGGTCACCGTCTCCAAAAAAACTGGTTGTTAGGTAGGCGAGGCTGATATCGGCACACTGGCTAATCGTAACCCCTGAAAATACATAAGACCATGCATGGTTTTTTTCCGGGCTAACATACAGCACACCTATAAAACGCATTACTACCTAAGAGGTCAAAAAATACGTCAACATCATCATGGTGACTGGTGCGTGTGAATGCAAAATCCGCAATGAGAGAACCGGACATAAGTAAGACTGTAGTCACGTGAAACAAACACATGTTGTATCAAGTAAGTCCAGCGCTTTGAAGTCAATTTGCCAATGGCACTTCCCCGACATTAATGTGTTTACATTACTAGGGCGTCGGTTGCACTAATCCCTGTAAGTGAAAAAGGACCCATCTTTGCAGAATCTGTGAAATAAGTGAGAGGTTTGCACCGACAATGCGTCCGTAATGACAATTTTTGATTGCATTATTAAGAAACCAGCTCGCTTGAAGGTAAATGTGGTACGGTTTCAGAAAAGCGAAAGAGGTTGTGGGTAAAACGTAGCCCTCAACATGAGTATTGACAGTTTTTAAAGCTACCGGACACCAAACTTTCGTAGGAAACATGCCAGAAAACGTTGAGACGAGCTTAGCGCGTCCGACTTGTGGACAAAATACTGAATGACCAAAATACTAGCCGATGGAAAATAAACGAAATTGCCAAACCACGCCAAACCAGTCGGGTCAGTATACTTTTTGAGTAATGTCTGCAAAAGTAACCGATTCCGACTACGGAACGAGTTTAACACGCGGTAAAACACCAAGTTCACCAACCAGGGCAATATATCCGGCGCAAGAAAGGGACTCAACGCCTAATTAACCCCCATCCTTGAAACAACGTGTACAAATGATAAAAAGACACACCTACGAACATTCACAAAAACATGCCGGAAAAGTTGGAAAAAACCCTGCATTATTCGAAAAAATTTTCTGAATTACAGTGCCGCATTGTAAGTCTGATGAGAATACAGGATTGTCAGTATAGGCCTAACTTATGCAGAATGTTTTCATTACATTCCAGATAACATCCAATAGACTTGCTGGCTGAATCCAGCAGGCATAGACGTAAAATTTATTCAGAAGACAAGAGTTCAATGCCAAAAGTAGAACTGGTGATTCGTCAGAACGAATTCTTTAAGTTTCGGCAAAACGTGACATGTACCATGTACTTCGATATGCCACAATGAAATGCCTGATGGAAGATAGGCAGATTGCTAACAAATTTAACCCATACAACTAGGATATGCAGGGCTAGATCATACTCAAAATGACAACAAAGTGAGTAGACGAATGAAAGAAAATTCTTACAGCGTAAAAAGCCAACATGCTGGATTGGGCACTAGACATACATGTTCCAGATTAAGAAAATTAAATAGTGTAAGGAAAAAAATTAAAACGAATTTCTCGAACTTAGGTAGCACAAGCACTTGCCAAACGACAAACATAGTAAGAATACATTCAACGCCTGCTAGAACCTAAGACAGGGTAAGAGGCGATGCTTAATCCTGCTGCGCGAATTTGCCAAATAATCACTGACAAAAAGAATGAATGCAAATGATCGTAAACTTGCACAAAATTTAAGTTATGAGGATACTAGCTCCGCAACAACTAATACAAAAAATATAATACACGGATATTAATAGCATCAGATGATTACCATTTTTGGGTTTTCCTAGCCACGTAGAAGGCAGGTTTCCCGGTTTGGGCCCATCCGAAGCAATAGATTGCACGACGCTCCATTTCTTGGTGAAAAGAAAACCGCACTGCGTGCTTACACCAACAGTCTTGGTCGTGCCGAGCCCATCACCCTGCTGCAGACGCCTTCTAGCCTTTCCAAAGGCTTCTTCTAGTTTGCGATTATGGATGAGCCACGCTCCAATAACATGAGTAGCCTCCTTTGCGAATTTACGAAACCGACAGTTGTCCTGAAGGTATGGTTCTATTTCTTCTACGAAATCAGTGGAATCGATGGGAACTGACTCCAAAACAGCTATTTAAATTATGAAACAAAATCTTTTTTAGCAAAGTGGGTAATTTTAATGACCGAAAATAACGAAGGGCATGTGTGTGTGAAAAGTGGTGCTAAGGACTTGTGACACTTACATTCGTTAATTGCCTTTTTGGGAACCCTTAAGGAATTTTTGCTCTTTTTAAGTATTGTTCCAGTGCTTTTAGGGTTAACTGCAGTTGTCATTATTAGTAACACAAGCTGTCACGACACCATAACGAGAACATCGAAAACCCTTAAAGAATCCGCCCTAAATGGCGGACTATAACCAGGCGTTACCCAATAGAAAAAGAGAGACTGTCGATATTAGCAATGGTTAAGTTCGCGAACTGTCGGTTCACCAACATTCACCGCATACTGAATCTTTTCATCCTGCCGTGGTTATACAAGTAAATAGAACCCAATGTGTGGTCAAACGTGACCAGATAGGCTGTACCATCAAAGCTTCGAAAGGTCATCTCAAAGGTTTAACCACATATCGTGAGGGTCCGAGTTTAAATGACTTAACTTTCCTGCATTTAGGATTTTTAGACAAATTATTAAAAAGATTTTAAAAAATTATATTTTCAGGGATAAGATGTACCAGCATTCATAAATGTTCGATGATTATGTGTTTGATTTTTGTTTTAGTTAACTTATCTCTAATCCTCCAGCCCAGTCTGTAATCTTGATTATACCATTATTTTAACATATAGTGATGTTAAAAAATTACCTAACAATGTTACTACATATTTGAATATTCTAAACCATAAATTTTATGACGAACTGAATTGCACAGAGAGTTACAATACTTGGTCCGTGAAATAATTAATGACATCGTTTTCAGGCTAAATGGTGCCATTGGCTTAATAACACAATTTACTTCACATAGCATAATAGCCCAAAAATTTACAGTGCAATGATTTTTGTGTCATTTTATTTATCCTATAAGTTAATCAAACAATTTTCTTGTTGGCATTTAATTTTTCAAACAAAAGTTTGGTTTTTTGATCGTATTCTTTAACTTAGCAGATTTTGGCTTTCGTAAAGCTGGGCGGAACCGCATGTAATACTTAAGATATCCTGTTTGAATATAACTCTTGTAATATGTTTAAATAACAGAAAGCACAGCAGGATAAATATGCACGTCATCTTAATTTTTTGCAATTTTTTTGGGTAACAAGCCGGCTTTGAAACTGTTTAACTGCCTCAAATACAATGGGCACATTATATTATTGTGTTGATGTTTCTGATCCGTTTTGAAATTTTTCTGACGTGTAGAAATTTTATTTATATTCAAGCCATTAATTATTCCTGTGTGTTAGTCAATCGCCTCGTTAGTAATTCATTGTAAAGCGTCGCATAAGTTGACAATATTCCCACAGCTAATGACTTTTGATTTTGCCTCCCATAATACTGAAACCTAGTAAAGAATTTATTACATATTTTCGTTAGTAGATAAAATTATTAATTAACATTGAAAATGAGTTCAAAAAAAGAAATAAAGAAAAAAGGGACTTAATAACACAGGTTTTATTCATTATCCCAAACTTTGTAATAAAAGCCTATATCCCATTATGATAATGCCTCAGTAGATGTGAACTAGAAACCTTTTAGTCAATTTCTATTGCCACATGCTCCAATTAGTCAGTAAAAATCCAATTGGTGTTCAAATAGTGTAAAATTTCTAAAAGGTTTAAACCCTAAATCTAGATAAGACATTCTCATTATTTGATTGTGTTCATACATGACATAACTCTAATTTTACGCATGAGTCTGAACCTGACCGGTATTTGCGAAATTCTTCATAAATTAAGGGACATTGTCATTCCCTAAAAGATTTTCTTTTTTTCCAGATTGGTATCCGCTGAAGTTTCCCTTTTCATTTCTGATGTTTTGCCTAAGCTAGTTGATGATACTTTTAACACCTGTGTATCGCCACACATATTACACTACCCTTTTAGTGATAATCCTCTCGGTCAAGGTCACACGAACAATATCTATAAGCTGTTCATTCTGATATATTATTTGCTGTAGAATACCCGAGCCCTGTTATGAAGGAGACTGGTACCATAAAACAGGCTTTATTCACCAATCACAGGCCAGAACAACACGCCAGGCGCGGTCTATCCAAGTCCACCACGCTGGCTGTGTCGCTCATTTTATGCGTGTCTGTCTCTGGTTAGCTGTATACCTTCCTCCATGTATTTTAGGTCAGAGATTTTTAGTAAACATTGCTTCCTGAAAATAAATGCATCCACAATCATGAGTAGAGCAATCTTAAACTACAATTATGTTTTTCATGAACGTTGTACGATTCCTCTGTGGCGATAGGGCGGATTAATATGAATGGTTATGAATGAGAAATGCCTTCAGTTTGCTGTGCTACTGATAAATTGGCGGCAAATAACTTACTAGCACTGGTGTGCAATGCAGTTTTAGGGTCGATTAGCAAAAAAGTTTAATAAACCATTTTGATTGTCAACTCATACTTGGGCGAAACGAGTAGGTAGGGTTTTGGTTGCAAATAAACCAACCGACTTCGTTCTTGAACAAATTCGTTGTGCTGGATGCAGACACGGGGCTTGGTTTGCCCACTTGCATTCGTCTGTCTCAGCCAAAGGTGGGAGAGGTCACGGCGGCGCAGAGGTTGGACGCGTGTGCGGCGAGTTGCTCGCCCACCTAACTAGCCAATCAGCATCCAGCAGCCATCCCGTTGGCATGCCTCGTATTGCTCTCAGGCAAAAATCGATACTGCATCTCCAGTCCACCTGCGCGCCTGCCCCATGAGTTCTCTACGCTCTCCCACTCACTCTCGTGTTTGGGCTACGCTCTACCCTCGCTATTTGCCAGGTTGCGGTGAGTGACTAATTTTTCCTACATACTGTTCTGATTTCTGGCTTTTTTGTAACATCCGAGGTATTAACTAATTATAAACAGCAACAATGAAGGGCTTTACTGCTTGATTAGGATGCATAGTATAACTGTTTTCATTTACTTAGCCCAAGGCTTGTCCCATGAAGTACATTTTAGATATCTGGTGGAATAGG
The DNA here is from genome assembly GCA_900604375.1 of Mesocestoides corti. Classification (NCBI taxonomy): domain Eukaryota; kingdom Metazoa; phylum Platyhelminthes; class Cestoda; order Cyclophyllidea; family Mesocestoididae; genus Mesocestoides; species Mesocestoides corti. Next base: position 19,904 of record UXSR01005674.1, read on the forward strand.
CACCAGGTATTCGACTTATTTTCGCGGTTTTTCGTGGTTTTGAATGGATCTGAGGCAAGGTTTTAGAATACCGAACGAAAAGTCTCAATGAGTTATAGAACTTCTCAGAATAGCAGAGTTTACGATGGTGACGCCTAAACGGCTCGTTCGATGGCATTGCATTTCCAACAAGGCAAAGATGCCTCTAAAGCACGGTACTCAATTTATGGAATTCAAAGTGCTTATGAAACGTGTATTTATTGGTAAACATCTTCTAATGGATGTGGTGATTTCCATCTTAGTGACGAGTAGCACACCGGAAAGCAGTTTCGAAAATTTGAAGGTGCGTGATTGCAAGCTCTGCTAAATGAAGACTCAGCTCAACAGGGACTTGCAGAAGCTCAGTTAAGAGTCCCTCAAATGGCGTTTGTACCAAGCGTTTGCACAAAATGGGGGAGATTCAACAACTTGGACGTTGGGCCCCACATGCGTTGACCTAACACAACAACGTAGCTCAACGTGAGAACACATGCCTTTAATTGCCTGTCCATCGGCATTAAGCAGTGAACGGACTTCTTGTGGAAAATTGTGACGGATGATGAAATGTAAATTTGGTTACGAGAACCCTAAACGTAAAACAGTGAACCGTGGGTAGATTCCAGGCAACTCAGTACGTCGACACTGAAGCAGAACATCTACTTGAAGAAGGCATCTGTATCAATGTATCTGGTGGGGGTAACTCGATGGTGCACTTTATTACGTATTTCCTGCAAACTGGTCGTCAGACGGTGACAGCGCAAGGCTTCAGCCGACAATTGAACAAACTGAGATGATAACTTGATCAGAAACAGCCATTTGGTTGTCAAGGAAGCAGCCAAGTCCTGCTGCTGCTGCCGCCGCCGCCGCCGCCACTGCTGAATGACAACGCTCGACCACCTCACGTTACTCGCGCAACGCGGAAGACTGTTGAAATCAAAATGGGAAATACCCCCACACACGGCATTTTTATCAGATCTGGTCCCATCAAACTACCATTTGTTCTGGTCAATCCAACAGCAGTACGCTTTAATGAATAAGCACTTCAAAACGCTGGACGATGTGCGTGAATTCGTCGACGATGACTTGACTGCCTCGAAGTCTGTAAGGTTCTTTCGTGACGGCATTCGTACG
>UXSR01005674.1:21062-39705 GCA_900604375.1 Mesocestoides corti
TTAGCGCAAGGTCGTAGAAAACGATGGACTATATTTCCAAGATTAAATCCGTTGTTTTCCTTTTTTACATTAATCAAATTTGCCGAAAATCCGTGAAAACTAAGTCATACACCTTATTTATAACCTAATGAATATTTAAACGTATCGAATATGGTTCAATTTTCGTTGTCCTATGGCTGTCAGTCGAGGTGTTATCATTCTAAGTGTCAAGTTGTCCCTCTCATGCGGCTTTAAAATAGTCCTTTACTTAAATTTAGGAAAAAATGGAGGAGGCGAGTATTCCTCCAACGTCCGAGGAAATCCCCATGGAAACGCCCTCGGGTGGGATACGAGCAGTGAAACGCGAGCTGCTCGAGTGGTTCCACTCACCCATAAACCGGTCTCTCCTCATCTTCAAACTCTTCTACTTCCTATTCTACGCCGCTTTCGGCTCACTCTTCCCTCTCCTATCAATCTACTTCAAACAACTTGGCTTGAACGCGACCCAGTGCGGTTCACTCGGTGGTGTGCGCTCCCTCGTTGAGTGGGTCGGCGCGCCCTTCTGGAGTGGAATTGCGGAGCGCTGGAAGAAGGGCAAGCTCTTCCTCATGATTAGCCTCTTCAGCTGGATTGTCTTCACTCTCGGCTTGGGCTTCGTTCGACCGCAACCCGAAGGCTGCCTTGTCTCAGTTGCTGGATCCCGGAGCCACCTGAAGAATGCGTCCAAGCACGCGCTTGACATCAGAATCATGGAACCCTACCGGGAGGTTACAAGCGATCGCATCGAAGCCATTGAAATGAAACCTTACTTGGCTGTCTATGGAAAGACTCGAATAGGGCAATCACCACTGCAGCTTGACCTCAAAAAGCTCTTCCACAATTCTTCATCTTCCGATGGTGACTTGGATTCCATGAGTATCGATCGGAGTGGGCTTCATGCACGCCTCACCAATAACGAAGCCTTCGCTGAACCAAGCCACTACCCTGAAGGCAGTCTTGTCATGCCTCTCTTCTCTACAGTCGTGTATCGTCAGAGCAAAATCAATCAAATCTTCATTCTGGCCATGATTCTCATCTGTATTGGCGCCTTCTTCTCTAGCCCAGCCATTTGCCTGGCTGATTCAGCGGTTATGACGTATCTGGAAGAAAATGGCCTCAATGTGTACGGACGCCAACGGATGTTTGGCTCGGTAGGTTGGGGTCTGGCGATGTTCTTTGTGGGCATTGCGTTGGACCAGTCGCAGAGCTTCCCCGACCACCCTTGTCTTCGTCCGGGGCGTCGCGAGAAGAACTACATGGTCAGCTTCGCCGTGTTCACCGTCTTCATGTCCTGTGCCGCGATCGCGGCAAGCCAGTTCAGCTTCGCGTACGACGGAGCTTCGGAGAGCATGTACTTCAAGGTGGTGAAGGACAAAGTCGCAAAAACGCTGCGTCGCGGACGCATGGGGAAAAATCGTGGCAAACTAGTGAATGAAGACGACCCTGACGATGCCTACACCAAGCTGTCCTCAGGGGAACCGACTGTGAATGCTGAGGCATCTGCGTCGAATGAGGACATTCTGGAACAGCAATTAGGAATTAAACTTGATCGTGGAAGTTTGCACCGAACAGACACGCTCTCAACACTGCCCGCTTCGGACCCGTTCGTAGAGGACTTAGCTGCAACCGCGCAAATGAAGGTAGGTCAAGTGTTTCGGCCCCTAGATTCGTCTTTGTAGCCACATCACTTTTATTCAAAAGTGTTGCCTAAATCCCCGGAAAAGGTGTCCCACCAGCCTACGATATTCATGACCGGGTAAAATCACAATTGAGAGATTCTGGTGAATTTCAAGGAAATGGCGAAATCGAACTACTGCCTGATTCTAGGGCGAAGGAACAAAAATTGGGTGTCAGACCTCTCACCGTCTTTATTCGTTATGTAATGGTTTTTGTCTGAGCCAATCGTCAGAGCACGCTTTGCCCTACAAATTATTTTATGCTTTTACAAACGAATTAAACTATAGAGTCCTTATTAAAACGTTATTTAATCCAGTCCTAACGTTACAAGCGGTCATCTGAACATGAAGAAATTTAGTGGATTCCGTGAGAAATTTTCCATCCTAAATTGTACTTGCCGAAATAATCCTTAGTGGACAGGGAGAAGAAGAGTGTTTATGATTTGCTTAATACGTACAAATGCGGAACTCTTTGAAGGAGCCGGTGAGTCAATTTCGTCGTCCTGGTTGGAAGGAGCGTTATTCGGTTGCCTTGGTGATCATTTACATCAACTCCTCATGTGATAACGCGAGCAGAACCCACTAATTCCTCCCTACCTATCCGTAAGAACTGGGCGACTTTTAGGTAGCGATATGTAGATGATTAGAGTGGCTTTTGAAATTCATGCATTTCAATCTGTGAATTTTCGCTCTCTGAAAACTGGGAGGCCGTCAATGTCGATGCAACTTTAGACACAATGCCAAAACCACAAGAATAGGAACTTGAATTTTCACAAAAATTTATCTGCAAATATTAAAACAAAGCTTTCAATACTGCTGTCGGCCCATTTCCCGGTGGTTTAGAGTTGCGCTCAAGGCTGCCAGCTTAGCGCGCAGGAGTCGAACCTCGGCCTCAAGAGCCGCGTTTTGCCTCTCCAGGCACTCAGCGTATTTCCCCAGATCCGCCTCACGGGCACGTCGACTTTGCCTAGAGCGTCTGGCGGCGGCGTTGTTCCTGTTCCTTCGCTCCCAGTACCTGGCGTCTTTCGCCTCAGTCGGCGTCATTTCCGGATGCCGACGCATTCGTGGGTTGGTGTAGTCGGCATCAAGGGAATTGCTGCGTCTGCGTCTATCAGGAGCTGCTTGTGTTTGCTGATGGGAGTAGGAGTTGTTGCGTTGGCGGTTAGATAGGTCCAGTGGTTCACTGGAATGATGGGGGTTACGCTGAAACAATATGGAATCATTTCGTCTTGAGAATCCCCTGGCGTTTTGGATGTCAAATCGGTCTTCCTCAGAAAACCAACTGGTTGAACACAAAATGTGTGCTTAACTCCGAAATTTCTCGATTTCACCGACATACAAGTAGTGGAATTTGAATGGCTTTTAAAAAGACTGCCAAATTTCTGTTTTCTAATTGGTACTTCTTTACCAAGCCGAGACAATAGACCGTGAATTACGATTTTAGAGTTGAGGCAAGTTTAGTCCTCTGCGCAGTGTCAGTGTAATGGAACGTGTTCTATATTACCACACTAAATTGCGTGTCTGTGATACTTACTCGAAAATCAATTTGTCTGCACCAAAAAAAAACTCACTCGGCTGTCGGATGGCCATTCGTCGCAGACAATTAGGCCTTTATTCCACATCCTCCACCGTTTGCTCGCGTGCAGGCCGTGTGCACCCTGGTGAAAGTGGTCGTGACATAATGATCCATGACATACGGGAGTAGTAATCTCGGTTCCCATGGCCTTTACGTGTCTGCGATTGGTCGACTCGCTGGGGTTCCATATGGCGGCCCGCGACTGTCGCAAAATCACCTGCTGGGCGCACCAATGGGTGGACTTAGGGAACGGGAGGGGGTGAGGGGTTGCCACAAACTAAGGTAGCAACGACCGCTCCACGGGGGGTAGTTGTGGACCTCTAGCGTAAACAGTAAAGCAGCTGAAATGTTGTGTTGTCACGTGGTTCACATGTGAAGCATAGACGGCTGAGGTCAATTTCTCGCAACTGAACTATACCGATAAAGTCTAAACAAAAGGCGCTGGTTACTATTTGGGCGACGCGGTAAACAATTTTTCTGCCTAATACGCGCCACAAGTTCCAGCGAATTTCCACCGACCAAACACACAACCAACAGACCGCGTTTGAGTACTTTTTCGGCGTTGCTAACATAACAACAGTTTTTTTTCAACCAATGAGACTCAATTTTAAACTCGGGAATTGCCACTCTCGTGTAATATGAACGAAGCTGACATTAGAAGCTGATGGGTTTTATTATTGCCAGTGGAATTTAATGTTCGCTTGTAATTCCTTATGTCGCTGCCCAACCGTCAATTCTCCAATGATTCTGTCGTAGCGACTACACTCAGGGAACGCCGAAACCTCTAAATATTCGTACCTGTGGTTGGTTTAACTGACGCTCCTGATTTTATTAGGTGTACGACCTAATGTTTACAGATTTTCAGCAACTTTTTTTAATACAAAAAATAGAAAACAATGAACTTATTCTTGGAAATATGGTCCATCGTTTTCTATGACCTTGCGCCATCTCTCAGCTAACGTACGAATGCCGTCACGAAAGAACCTTACAGACTTCGAGGCAGTCAAGTCATCGTCGACGAATTCACGCACATCGTCCACCGTTTTGAACTGTTCATCCACTAAGGCGTGCTGCTGAGCTGACAACAATAAATGGTAGTCGGATGGATCCAAGTCAGGTGAATATGCCGCGTGTGGGAGGACTTCCCATCCCAAGTTCAAGAGGATCTTTTGGGTGGCGTGAGTAACGTGAGGTGGTCGAGCGTTGTCATTCAGCAGCAGCAACATGACTTGCCTGCTTCCTCGACAAGCAAATGGCTGTTTCTGATCAAGTTATCATCTCAGTTTGTTCAATTGTCGGCTGAAGCTTTGCGCAGGCACCATCTGACGATCAGTTTGCAGGAGTTCGTGATAAAGTACACCCTTCATGTACCCTCACCAGATACACAGATACAGGTACCTTATTCAAGTGGATGTCCCGTTTCTGTGTCGACGAATTGAGTTGCCTGGGATCTACCTACGGTTCACTGTTTTACGTGTAGGGTTGTCGTAACCAAATTTACATTTCATCACCCGTCACAATTTTCCACAAGAGGTCCAATCACTGATTGTTGTCGACGGACAAGCAGTGAAAGGCGTGTGTTCCTACGTTGAGCTACGTTGCTGTGTTCGGTAAACGCATGTGGGGCCCAACGTCCGAGTTGTTGAATCTCCCCCATTTTGTGCAAACGCTTGGTACAAACGCCATTTGAGTGACTTCTAACAGAGCCGCTGCAAGTCCTTGTTGCATGTGCGTTGAGTTTTCATCTGGTATAGCTTGCAATTCCGGTCGCGTAGTACAAATGCACGTTGTTCATGCAGAAGACCAATTCGCAGTGCCCAATAACAAGTACCAATTTCATTTTTTGCCAATTCTTCGAGCCAATCTTTGAGGCTCCGCGCCATTCTCAAGGTCTCAACCTTGACAATGCAGTTGTTTGTTGCAGCTTGGATTTCCTTAGTCAGTTCTGCCTTCGTGTACAACACATCCTCCTTCTACAAAAGGTTTCTCACCCGGATTATTCACGTGACTAGATCTAAATCGATCAGAGGTAGTGCAGTTCTAATCAAGTCAACAACGTTAGTGAGCAAGTGAACGTTTTTTGTGCTCGGGATAGGTGTTAAGTAACCAATAACCAATAAATTTCGTCCATTTTAATACTGTCTACTTACCAATGTTAATGTCTATGAAATTACTAATATTTGGAGCTACACCGCGTTTCATTTCCAGTTCTTTTCACCCATTCTCTAACACTTCAACAACTCACCAAGTCCCAGCACTTTTAAGACCCTACTCGCTGCGAATTAAGGTGAGTGTTACACACGAAGCTTAACCTTACCTGAAATAAAAGTTGTGGCCATCGACTACTGGGTGTTACCGAGGTTTGCATATTGATTGTGTTGCAGGTTACCCAGTATCTTGCTGTTCTAAAGCAATTCACCCAGCCGCGATTGGCAATCTTCCTCTTTGTCACGTGGTTTATGGGCATCGGCGCCGGAATTGTCTTCAACTTCCTATTTTGGCACCTGCAAGAACTCGGTGGATCGCCCACTCTCTACGGCATCGCCTCCATCATTAATTACCTTTCCGAAATCGTCACTTACTACTTCAGTAAACCGGCCATTGAAAGATTCGGTAGGTTTCTCCAAACATTCACCTATTTATTTCGTGGATCTAATTCGTGTTCTAGACTGTTATTGTTAACGCTACTAAGCCCTAGATTCTTTAATTTGATTGGACAGAACTCCACTATAAACGATCGATTCGGCAAAATGCTCCAGGAACATCTTCGTATGCCTTGCCTTGGAAGTGAATTGATGTCTCTGCCTAGTTACATGTTAGTTTTATGCGATAAGGAGAGAGGTTTCTGTTCAAGCGATTCGCTGTTCTCGATTCTATACTATGCCATCTGTTAAAGACCTCGGTGTGTGGCGTCAAACCATCCCAGGAACTGGCAATGGCGGAGACACGACGGTTTACTAGACAGCTCAACTAAAGTGCGTTTTCGATTGTGTATTCAAGGCAGTGCATAACTGGGATAACTAGTAAATTTCTAAATGGTCAGATGCGTAGACGGGTAATGAGGGTGTGTGAGTAGACTCTTCCCCATGACTGAAAAGGGGAAGTGAGTCGGAGAATGAGGATGGACGTGGATCAACACGAATCACGTGCTGACCTCATCGTCCGAATTGGCCGATTTCCTCTCGCCAACGCCACCACCTTCCATTAGTTCAAGTCACCTAGATTTATCCAACTTTGGGCTTCATCGTCCGAATTCTGGGCCATCGAAAATCTAGTAACGACAACTACTTGACGACATCTGATTGGCTACTCATACTCTTGAACCATATCGATCGTGATGACAAAAATGGACTGTGATATGTTCTAACTCCAATACCGTCTGCCCCATCTGACAGATCTGAGTTGTTTTTGACGGCAACTAGCCAATGGGAAATGAGGTTCATCTCGAACTAACTGCACGGAATCGATGGTGGAACCCTTCCAGAATTGAATACCTCTTTGATTGGATGGACGTGGATTAACGCGATTTATTGGTTTTCTCAATAGTCTTTTATGTATATACTGGTTATCCTGTTAAATACTTACAGATCAGGCCAAATTTTATTTCGACAGATTAGATATATCCCAGTTCGACGCACACATCTACTTTTTTTCACTCGTTCGTGTCACATAACTTGGCCAGTCAACAACGAAATCGCAAATTATTACTAAAAACTATTTCATTGTGCGTTTTGAGGCCATATAAGGATTCTATACCTCGGGCTACTGGTGAACGTTCTGCGGTTCCTCTACGTCTCTTGGATTGGTAACCCTTGGTGGGTTTTGCCCTTCGAATTTGTCCACGGTACGTCACGCCTGAGTTTAATATTGCGGTATCAGTGTTTATCCCTATCTTTTTTTAAAAAAGAACTAAATTCGAGTAATTCAACTGCCGACTACGTGATCCAGTTGCCGTTTGATGTGCTACCTTCAAGTCCAGATATATAAAATTAGGCATTACTCAGGTTTCGCTGTTATAATGATCACCACAGCCCTAAGCGATGACCTTCATGTTGTGTTTTAATAAGGTAACACACCTATCTTTTGTCCCTTACGTGGGCACAGATGCATCAGCCCTCAGACAATGCATGACCGAGTCAAGATCTTGTCTAGAGAGCCCTTTAACTGCCCCAGCCAAAATGCACGTTCGAATGCTTCTGCCTACAAATGGCGTTGGCCGCCTAGGGCGCAATTCAAGGTTATCGATGAATGGGCCAATAGGAAGAGGGTGGTCGATTTGAATACAAACAATGGTGTACATAAACACGAATAGTAATGAAAAACACAAAATTGTCAAAATCTTGAAAAAATATGGCCTTGAGATGCTGAATCCCTAACAGAGGTGCAAATATTATAGGTATTCGTGTCGTTGTAGCAACGCCGTGTTCGTTCTATCGAGTCGCAAAATAAACACTTGGGAATATGGTAAGAATAGTCGATAAGATTACGTGATCTAAATTTTCGACGTCATGTTGCGACGAGAGATATTAGATTTCACCTTATGTTCTTTTTTAATAAGCAAATCACCCGAATTTACCTTGCTTAGTGGCATTCAACGCCCCGAGGCGAACTCAAACACTCAAAGGTGTACGAACCAATAGGATGAAGGCGGGAAATACGATTGCGAAAGTTGGTGTGCATGAACACCAATGATAAGGAGATGTAGAAAATTGCGGATGCTGAATCCCCAACACAATACGACATCAGTTTATGCCGAGGTTTTCAATCATTCTGCATTATTTTACAGGCATAACAAATGCTGGAATCTGGGCCGCAAGCTGTTCCTACATTGCACAGAGCTTTGAGCCGCAGTATCGGATTTCAACGCAGGGCGTCCTGCAGGGCTTGAACCACGGTTTTGGCAAGGGTCTTGGAGCCATTATTGGCGGTGCCATCACGACGGCTTACGGTAATGCCGCTTTTGTTAAAGTCAACCGAGAATACTTAGCGCACACTTTGAATTCGCGCGTGTTTGATTGGCTGCCTATTGGATGGCAACTGCTGATTTGTCCTCTAGGCACTGGCAACTTGTTCCGGGCCTACGGGGCTGCTTCGGCTATCATCTTGATCGGTTTCCTTCTGATAAATTACCTTGTCAAGGAGAAAGCCGCCTCGGACGATGAAAAGACTGCAGGGACCGGGGATGAGGCGAGTCTGGCAACCACCGACCCCCTGGCTAGCCAAAAGGCCTTACTGAAAGGGGGCACTTTCGATGAGTCGGCATTCATGTCACCTGCCGGTACACCCTTCATTCCCGCCTCACGAACACCGGCTGGGGTGGCTGCGGCTAAAAGCACCAACACCAGTGCTTTCAGTGAACTTGGTCGAAGTAAGCGAATTACCGTCTGTTCAATTGTCCGTGTGCGCACGAGTAGGACATTCTTTAGCATGGATTGACATTTGCGTCCGCTAGTTCAAGTGAGTGAAAGAATCGAGCTGCTTTCGTAGGAGATTGCTGAATTGTTGTGGTACCGTGCTCCGATGTACTCTGTGTTCACGGCGTTGCTGAAGCAGATTTTTACGGGGCAATCTTTTTTTTAGATGACGGAATTGGAAACCTCTTTCCGCCGAAACCGAGGACCTGAAATGTACTCGTTGCTGAACCGCAGTTCCAATCGGGCCACCGTTGCATGATTTCATATTTATCCAACATCGCAGACCATTAACGTGTACTAAGTGTCGTTCCCTCCCCCAATCACAAAACTAGTGACCGTTGGCATGGTAGTTTCACCGTTGCAGCGTCCTCTGGAAACCTCTGCGATTCCCCTCTCTCTGCCGTTTTCTCCCCTAGTTTAGTAACAATGTATTACCTGTGACATCGTACAAGCTCTCCTGTTTACTTAAATATACCAATACTGTCTTGATTTCATACCGTAAGGAAATAGATTTTGGCTTTTGGGAAATCGTAATGTAGTGGACTGACAGCCACCTCGCGTGAATGTGCGTGCATGAGGGCCCGAGTGGACCAATGACTCACCCCTTTGGTTATTGGTCTCTGTTAGCATTCGCCTGTTACGAACGCGTACTCATACGCCCACAAAGCCACTTGGCTAGTTCGACACTAATAAACGGTCGTGTTCTCTGTCGCCTCCTTTTCCCCTCTCCTCGGGTCGTTACGGGCTCTTAGCTAGAGGGTTGTAAGGTAGTGCTAAGCCTCTAGCTACTACAGTAATAATAAGTGTTCGATCGACGTCCGACGGAGAAAGGGGACGACCGTAGACAACACGGAGCTCGGTCGATTTATTGCTACAGTTGGGGGGTGGTGGTTGGGCGTGTCGGCAGCGTGGTGAGGTGTCAGTTTGCAAATAGGAACGCTTGACATCGATTTCTGATCAAACATCGTGATGTGAAGTGCACTCAAGACGATCGATTGCGTTCACGTTTGCGTGTTGATCGCCGTCGATGCGTTGACTGACTTCAGGATAATCGCTCGTCCAATCGTGTTAGCAATGTTCGCTTGCACATCAGCGAATGTTTCTTTAAGGGATACCGTTGGTTAACTGTGGCCTACCCTACCGGTCGCTTAAACCAGGCTTCTTTCCACAACCACTGATTGGCTCAAAACGTTTCTGTGCGGTGGCTGCTGACGACAAATATGATTGGTGCAAATCAGTGTTAACTTCGCTCTGCAAAGTGGTCTCCACAAACGCACTTGAGCACCCTTCGTCGCTGATTGCCAAATATTTTTAAGATTTAAAAAGATTTCGCACAGGCCCTATTTCATTACTATTATAGATGGAGTAAAAAGGTTTAAATAAAACGATAGTCTTGCACACCCAAGAGATGATGGTAAAGTGGCCTTAAATGGCGATGAGTGAACGCTACGATAGCGGTTCATCGAAGTATAGATTCCAGCTACAAGTTTAAAAAATGTCCTTTGTTTTACTGCCTTAGAAACTTAAACATGGTTCGATAGAGCGCATTTTGAAAATTTGCAGTCGGGAAAAATTGTCCTTCAAGGTGAAAACAACATTGATTTGTAAACCTATTTCCAACATTCAAAAGCTTTCCTAGTTATTGGTAAAGAGGCGAAATTTAGAGGTCCTGGTATGGGCCTCGACCACCTCGTCGTATTCGCCGATTTAGAAGAACAGAGATGATAAGGAAACAACCAATCAGAAGTGGACTAGCCCTGTTGTGCTTTGTCGCGGATTTTTATTGGTCGCAATTAAATTAGGATTGTTTACCAATAGCGGCCCAGGTGAACAAGTAAATGAACCAATGCCTGCATAACAAGATACACGATGAGTGAGGGGGGCTGTGTGTGTGGGCGCGGGGGGATGCTGCAAGAAGTAGGGGAGGAAGCTGGCTTTCTGCTTTGACGAACGGGAATCGTCGTGATTTACTACATCGATGATTGTTTAGTTTTGTTTAAACGATAAGTGAACTACGAACTAAAGATTAAAATCTGTGTTTACCCCTCTTTACAGGGAATTTTGCTAATCAAACTGTGAATTTCATTTCAACAGAGTTTGTTTAAATTTAGTCCAGGCTATTTCAACATTTAACTTGTTAGTCTTGATCTATTCGTTGTTTTAATTCTGATTCATACTCAGCGCTGCTTATAATTTGCTCACAGGGGGCGTGAAGCTCATATAGAACACTACTTGAAATGTTTGACCTCTTTACTGTCGCATTACTGTTAGTTAAAATACTACGTTTTTATTGAATTTGGCCTGTTTACGGTGCTCAAATACTTACGAGACAAGTAGAAGACCGGAGATGGCAAAGACAACCGCTTACTAGACTGATCAACTTAGTTGCGCAGTACAAGGTTTAGATCCCTGATTAATTTCAGGAAAACACAAAACCCAAAAAGATGTTATTATTAGTCCTAGAAATGCCTTCTGGCAGCAGCAAAATTCTTAACTGACGGACAAAGCGTTATCAGTAAGAGCACGGCTGTGCGGTGAGTGTGTGTGGGTGCTCATAGAGTACCCAGGCGTCAGCTTTTAAACCAACGCTTGATATCGATCGCTGAACGAACATCGCGACGTGAAGTGTATTCAAGATAATCGATTGAATGCGTGCTTATAACATTCGCCTGGTTATCAGCACAAAATGATATGAGAAAAAAACTCTGTTTTGATCCGTGCGTACTCGTTTTACAAAATCAAACCTATGCGTATTGCTGAAGTAGATAAAGGCTATTTCGTGTCCAGTAAATTAGTTTCACCAAGATAAATTGGAGTTAACGGTAAGCCACATCAAAGAACGATTCCGCACAACGAGAACGTGAGTTTGGACTAGAAATTTGTACCTGAAGAATCTTGGAAAGCACTTATTGATTGCAGAGTGGATTATGTTTAGGTTACAATGCCTTTTGAATAAGAATGTGGTTACAAAAATTGTCATTATTAAGTTACTAATTTCATTAACTAATGAGGCAAAAATCAAATGAAACTCGTAATTATGAGAAAAGTGTTGTGTTAGGGCCTGTTGTACAAGAGAATTTGCTAATGGTACATCGAATAATTTGGATAGACCCAAGCTGTGGTGCTTAAAAATTAGAGCTTTAAAGAAATAGACATTTGTCAAAAACCAAATGAAACAGATAGCAAAAAATTTGAACGCTGCTAATAAAGACAAATAATTGGTCACGTCACAGATACTCAAAAACAAAGAGAGTTCACGCTTGTTTCTAACCCAAGTGTTAGGCTTTAACTTCTAAAATCATAATTGGACAAGGTCAGTAGGAAGTAAAGGCAAACGACAAACAGGAGGCAAAGATGTTTCATATTTTATTCATGCAAAATGTTAGGAAATAGCTTAAATCAGTTTCATTCATTATTGTGAGAATATTTTGGATTTGTTCATTAAAACAACTATCGCATTAGTCTGCCTCAAGCGGCATATCGATTGGTTAAAACAATTTAGAAATAGTAATTCACATTTGTAATTGCATCATACATGACAAATTGTGTTGCAAAGACAAACAACAGCTTAGCAGCATTTCGAGCGAATCAAACTTGGGTGTGTACGGTGTTGCTGCCACGTGACTCGGCAACGATTTGAAGCTGTCTTGCTTGAAAAGGGGTAACGTTTGTGATGTAACAAGATTCATCAAATCTTCGAGAACTAAGACAGGACTGTAATTCATGGTCCCTTTAACAATATTAGAGTTGAAGAACTGTAAATTCTGAAGCACAACATTACAGCGATTTTGTGGAGGAACCACTAAAAGTCTTAAATCAAGTACAAACCCAAATTAATTTTACAAATGTAATCTATGCTAACACACAAAGAAATGAGAAAACCTGAGACGCCCTAACTCAATTGTATTTGTAAAATCTATGAGTATGCAAAGCCCTGCATGCATTTAATGCACTAACGTGCATGAGGGAGTCAATAGAGAAGGTGGTTCTGGTGTAAGAGAAGTAATATGAGCTGCAAAATTAAAATGCACAAAATGATAAAATACGTAATATGAGTGAGACCAGAGGCATGAACACAGAGGTTCATACTCAACCATGATTTTATGATACATGGGAAAATCAAAGTGCAAGGTAGGATTTCGAAATTTGCAAAAATTTTAAGAATAATAGAAGTGGTTTAAAGCAAGAGGATAATTTTTATGGTGCCAATGCTCCTATTCAATCGTTACAACATGCTGTCACTAAATCACCAATAATAATTTAACTAGCCTATTTTGGAAAGTTGGAAACAACCACCAATAGCTTAAAAGAAGAAGATATATGAAGCATCGTAAGTTGATAAAAATAAAATACGCACTGAAATCATGATGATAAAAAGCCTCAGATATTTGGTTGTTGATTTGACAAAAGGAGAATTAATGCATATTTTTAATTAATATCTTTACAAATTCCCAAACAGCAATTTACATTCATGATAGATTTTATCAATTTTTTTTGTTAGAACTGTAAAGTTGTTTAAATTGGTTTGTTAAAGATGCGTCGTTTTGCAACCCATTTTTCGTGGTTAGAGGTTATCAATGGTTCTGGAGGCCGTGCTAATCGGCTATTTAGCCACCATTCCTACATTTGTTATAACATGTGTTGTAATTAATTCCCTTAACATTGACATACTTCCAAAAATATACATAAGTATTTTGGATCCCGTCATGTCTGTAGGTCATTATCATTTAATGTATATGTGCTAGTACACAGCACGGCAAATGGGGAAAAGGTCCATGTCAACCGCTAGCCTGCAAAAGGAAGAAGAAAAAGAAGAGGAATATTCTTCTCTTGATTACGTAGATGGCAATATTATAGAAAGGGACGTTACTCTATATGAAGACAGTGTACGCATGAGCGACGATTATGTCATTGAAGAAAGGGCTTTCAAACTTTACCACCCAATTTACCTTTTAAAATCAGGCGTTGAAGTAGACAAATACTTGTTATAAAATCTCTTAGGCTATCATAGAGGACGATGTTACAAAGCGTTTTTCGTCGGCCGAACTTCGTGTCTGGAATCTTCTGGCTCGGAATCAAAATTATTATTTTCACAAGTGAGTCGATTATATTTCCCTTATTTTTATAGCACATCGTGCAAGAAAACGTTAATGGCGTTGTGGCTTCTGGGTTTCGTCATTCGTTATCTATTGCTCTTTCCTTGTCGGTATGTTTTTTTTTCAAGTAGCTAAATCTTTTGTAGACTTGCTGTTTGTTTCTTTGCCGTTGGATTGACGTGGTTTTGTGGCTACCTTAAAAACCTTTTTCCAGGTACTGCACTGGGTAAATGGCTTACTGGACCGGGTTATCAGCGTTGCATCCGTCTTAATCTCTGTGCGTATGCTGCTATAATTCGCTTTCACAATCCGTAAGTGCTGCTAATTTGTTTTTGAGGGAATTTTTGTTCGATCTCATAATTTCTCCTTTTCAATTACAGTGAAAATCGCCCTAAGCCCAACACGATTTGTGTCGCAAACCATACCACTCCCATTGACTTCGCAGTTCTTGCCAGTGACAATACTTATGCTGTGGTATGCAGAACGATTTTTCCTCTGTCAATCTTTATACTTGCGGTGTTTTCATTTTGATTAGTTTTGATGCAAAGAACAGCTTGCGTTGAAACTGTTCATTTTCATTATATTGTAAGAACTGTCTCCGAGCAATTTCTGATCACGTCCTTGTAGTCATTTTCTGTCACCGTCGAAATTTTTACCAGTATCGCTTTGGTTGTCCACTTTGGTGTCACGGATCAATTTATTGTGGATTAAAAGGCGACTCAAGGTGACTTACATATTAAAGATAAGCTCCTCTAAAAATACGATTTGTTAATTATTTAAAGTTTGGTGCATCCAATATGGCTTATAAAGAACACACTCTACCAAACAGAAACGAGTGATTTTATGAGGATTTGACATACTTTATGAACTGACGCGTAAATTTGGCTACCGGTTAATCTGTCACCAATACCCCTCTAATTCACACATCGGTAATTTTTGCACGACAAATTTGAAAATGAAATCCCAGTTGATATGTCAATGGATGGACGTAAGACACCATTGCTATGTTGCTTACCGCCACGTCCGTAGTTACCATTCTTGTGGTTTGATTGACGAATTCCGTTCAACTGTAAGATCAACTACAGCCTATTTTGTCTTAGTTATCCTTCTTAATTTAATAATGTACTTCAATGAGAGGTCGCGTTTGTGCCTCCAAGTTCCCAAGCACTCAAATCAAACGAACTGACATGCCTCACGTGTGACTACGCTTGTGATAATTAAATCCAGGTTAAACTATGCCAATACAGCCAGTATGATTGATCTGGCGTCCTGCACATGAGTACGGAAGTACCGCAGCAACGTTTTCTTCACGGTGTGATATTTCATGTCAACGCATAAGCGCCCTTAGTTTCAATGTCATATTGAGCTATTATGCGCCGTTTACTCTTTCCAACGTCGATTTTTTGCTCACCACACTCTAATTCCGATGTTTCCTCGTGGTTAAGTTTGAGGACCTCCTAATCTTGACTTTAACGGGATTTCACATTGTTCCACTTGAAACATGCTTCTACGTCATGAATGAACGAAACCTCGTATGTTAGTTGTGTGCAGTTAACTCATTGAAATACCTTCGAATCTCAAAATGAATGTGTATTTTGGAACACGCTCTTATGCCTTTCTCTTCGTCTCTTGAATCCACAGATTGGCCAACGCCAGGGCGGTTTCTTCGGCATGGTAGAGAACATCCTGTCGAGCGCGGTGCCAACAATCTGGTTCGATCGTGGTGAAGTCTTCGATCGCAGCGCCGTCACCGAACGCATGAAGGAGCACGTGTCGACGCCAGGCGCCCTGCCCATCCTCATCTTCCCCGAGGGGACCTGTATCAATAACACATCAGTGATGAAGTTTAAAAAGGGCTGTTTTGAGGTTGGCGCGGTTATTCACCCGGTGGCCATTAAGGTGGGCTACCAAGTTGATTTCTTAATGTCCTTCTTTACTTGAGGCCTTTTAGTGCCAACTGAATGCATTTGACGGCGCCTCATTTCCGGATCAGCATATTGCTAATTTAATTTCGTCTTCCATTCACTGCCGTTCGCTGTGGGTGAATACTCTTTCATGATAGTTTAGCTTGAATGTTTAGCTACAAGATTTTTGTTTATCTCGCGGCCTCTAATGTTTAGCAGCGTCCTTTCAAACGATAGTCTCCCCCTAACGGAATTAGTGATTGACGTTGCCTGCTAGTAGTCACGTAAATATGTGGTTCTAATGCTTGCTCGAGTTTTCCGATGGAGAAGGCGATGTTCCCGGTCGTGCTACAACAAGTCTAGATTTTAAATTAAACAGTCCGTCTTCTGGCTACACTTTGTCTCTAACACACCGCTTGGCGCGACTGCCAATTTTCAAAGCCGGCAATAAATGAGTAAAACACCAAACAAAACGCATTGAAAAGCGTTGTTTATGTTTTCTTCCACTGGCACAAGTGAACTAGAAATCCCGATTGCGTGATTTGACCGAGGGCTGGTGCAACTCCAGCGTTCCATAGGCATGTTTCGACGGCGTCGTCTTGTTGCACTTTAGTACGACCCCAAATACGCCGATTGCTTTTGGAACAGCAGCCAAGACGGGCTTTTCCACTACCTGCTGAAACTCATGACATCGTGGGCCATGGTTGTCGACGTCTGGTACCTCCCGCCCGAGACGCTGCAACCCGGTGAAGACGGAATCAGCTTCTCTGGACGTGTCAAGCGGAAGATAGCAGAGCGAGGGGGTCTCGTCGATATGGATTGGTGAGTTTAGCATAATTTTGTCATTTTTGGTTGACTAGATCGTGTGGGCTTTGGGCGATTTTAACTAAGCATGTGAAACTTCAACCTGCTTGTTTGATAAGTCTTCCTAAAGACATCTGACGTCGTTATGGTGCGAGGAGTCGTTTTCATTGGTCGACATTGCCCTCCCCCGCCACGTTACTCGTCTCTGAGTTAATCGTAAACATTATATAGTGAAATCTCGACCAAATTGCGCTATCTCGGGATGTTCCCGTCCCCAACTTGTCTTTCAACTGACATCTCTGCACGACCGCTAACGACGGGGGGTTGTGTTTTGAGGGCATCGTCTTCCTTGAATCAGTAAACCCTAATCGCCATTGCACTTACACTGCTTTTCGCTTACCGCCAAGGCAATACCGGTTACTTTTCCTCACAGCCCTACATGCTACCAAGTGTAAATGTTATCGACCAGTTTTAACTCCTGCACTAATTTTTGGTGCACGTGTCATCGTATTGACTTTCGAAATTTTACGGAACTCCGTGATTACTCCAGCTTTAACTAAGACATGGGATTACACTTCTGTGTGTGTGAATTCGAACCAGCAGGCTTTTACTCGCGTCTGATTGACACGCGTATGTTGGTGATTCATTTTCTACATTGACTTCTTTTTGGCATCGTTTCACTGGTAACGTTAAGTGGGTCTTTTGAAGTTACTGGGAGGCTGTGGCCTTGCAGAAAGGTCAATTTTGAGGGCGATTAACTCGTGTTAATGCACAACCAATATGAGTCGTGCGATTACATTCCACGCGAGGTCCAAGTCTGCAAATAGCGTGTTAAAGCACTCCTTCGAATACACTGAGTTCGTTAGACAAAAAAACCTATGTAAATGTTGTTGGGACTGTGACTTCGCTCTCGTAACGCAATTGTAACTGGCTGACTCTCAAGGCCGTCGTTTGGAAGTCCGTTTTAACCACTCGTAGTGTTATTGGTTTTTCCAACAACCCTTTTATGGGTTGTGTTAATTTTATGAAGCAGTAAATTGGTGGCTGTCTAGGGATCTTTATTGTATCCGATCAGATATAATTGTACGTTTTGCTAGCACACACCTGTTATTAACAGTACTTAATTCAATGGCATTGCTGTGTATGTGTGTTTAAGCAGTGAAATTTTATCCACGAGGCACAGCCAGAAGGCGGTACGACCTCCAGATGACAAACATTTTTTTGCCTTCGTTCAACAAAGCACGTTAAGTTCTGCCGCTGAAAGGATGTATTGACTTGTGGAGTAGGTTTTGTGGCATACGTTTTGTGATTCGTCAATTTCTCGAATGTGTGTTTCGGTGTGGTCTGGTGTTGCATAAGCATATTTAATCCGGGTCAATCGGATACACACAACGTGCCTTGTTTGTGTTGTAACTAACATAATCAGACTGCTTCTCTAGGCGCCTCTCTGCCTATTTTTATTGGTCAGATCAGCAGACCCTGGTTTCGATCAAGTGAAGGTCATTTGTGAAATGTTGTTTTGCAAAGCCTCTATAACAAACGAGGCATGTCATTTCTGGCAAGCGGAGTCACTCTTTTTCTCAGCGGTTTGAGCAACAGGAGCGCTTCCTCATTGGTCGAGGGATTCTTTGCTTTCATTGGCAGGCCCACCAGTTGTAAATGCGAGCAAAAGCTACTGCCTAGCGCAGTATTTTGAGCGATTTCTTAGTGCAGTTTGAAGCTAACAGCCCGTAACATCCCGAGAAGTGAAGAAGAGGAGGCTACAGAGGACTCGACCGTTTATTGGCGTCTCACCAACCAAGTATGTGGATGAGTAAGCGAATGACAGGCATCTGATACAGTAACCAATGAAAAGGGGATGAGTCATTGTCACCGTCAGGTCGGTAAATAGGGTTCACTCAGACGCGAGGGCGAGCAAATCACGACTTAGATTAGGGCCTAATGTGCTTTGATTTCCTCGTCAAGCGCCGCGTTCTCTTTTGTGTAGGGACGGTGAGCTCAAACGCAGCCAACCGAAGCCAAATCTGCGACTCGCTCAGCAAAAACTCTTCAGCGACTTTATCGGTGCCGACGAGGACAAGTGATCTCAACCCGATGCAATCTCTGCCAGTTTTACCCCCCCCCCCCCCCCCCCCCCCCCCCCCCCCCCCCCCCC
>UXSR01005675.1:0-38438 GCA_900604375.1 Mesocestoides corti
GATCCGACGCCACACCACAGCAGGAGGACAAACTGCATTAGGAATTTTGCTCAAAGTCGACCCATCCCGGCAAAGTTGATAACATCCTAATCAAGGCCATTCGTCGATCGTGCCATCGTCTATTAACTCAGCGACAGATTGCAAAGTGGTGGTTACACCGCCAACGTGTATTCTCCTGTCACTCACATCCTGCGATGCGGCCGTAATTGTCTGACAGCCAAGTGTCTCAACTCAGTTAGGAATAAGCGCGTAAGTAGATAACCAGAGATCGTGGTGCAGCAATCACGTCCCAATGATTACACTCGTCAGCATTCTGAACACCAACTAGCACTCACCGGTTGATTGAATCTCACCAACACTACGCCGCTTCCAAATGTTGCCCATTCTTTAGCGAAACAGTTGCCAGAATCATGTCAGTTGGAATTTGTATCAAGTCGTCGAAATTATCAAATAAGCATCGTGCTTAAGATCAAAAGCTCACATGGAATTGGCTTATGCAGAGGACTCTACCACGATTCCCGCCACCGCTTTACGCTCCTTCAGGAGGCTGCAAATGCTACGAGTTGCTTAGCAACGCCGAAGAAAATCAGAATGCAGGCGATATCACTAGCTCACAGTAGCAGGTACAACATCGGGTCAAGCGAGCACAACCACGACCTTTACGCCTTGAAATCGAGCGGGAGTTGTTTGCATTGAGCTTTCCGTGAATGAGCGTGAATGAAATCTGATCAGAAATCAATTAGATACCATCGATTTCGACGTCGGTTGATAGCCGAAAAACGATGCATCCAGTTGGGTGATGAGGTAGTGCAAACAAATCAGCACATTTGGTGACTACGGTGTTCACTAATTCGCAAAACTGTTAATAGCGTCTGATGTACATAAAAATCTGACTAAAGTCTCAATGTAGGCGAATGGCTGTTTTCGCTGGATGTGCGAGTCAAACTGTGCGATTTCCGGCTGGCTGTAAGACAGTGTGTTGCGGTAACTACGTAACGCTCTAATCAACGCTCTTTGAAAATGTGGATGATCGTATCGTTGGAGGAAACATGTGAATGGTGCGTTGTCCACAAACTCACATGCGCACCAATGCATAAGCGTTGTTTTGAAAACAGCATTTCAGTTAACTATTCCCTGTACAGTTCCAACGTTCGTATTTGAGTTTTGCAACCAGAACATCGCACTTTAATCTTCTATGAATTGACGTTTTATTCCACGGTTGCCAAGATATGTTGCTAGGTAAGTGGCCGATTTGCTCCAAGAAATGCCATCTGAAAACCCAAATGATTTGTTCTCACAGGAACGACCGGCTTGAACGAGGTCTGTCTTCGGCACCCCTTGTCCTGTTTCGAACTAGGCAACAGGTTTCCTTCTCAAGACCTTCGCCAATATCGAGATCGATGTCTGTTCTGTGCCAGTTATGAGCTAAATGCCTCCCAGCAAACACGAACGCAATCAAATCGTGCCAAAGCTCTGGCACACAGCTAGTGGAGCTATTTAGGGTAGTCGGTAAAATCCTTGAGTTTTCTCCCAAGGACTTGGCAACATAACCACCTCTTCAGGAATTTGAAATCGATTGTTGATTTCTGATAGAGACCAAAAATCGTATGCAATCACATGTGAACATTACGAAGGTAGGCTGCAAAGCAGTAAAACAGGTGTCCGAATTTTGAACCGCGAGGATTGGGATGTCCCGTGAGGCGAAAAGTGTGGCGTCCTGTTGCTATGACATGGATGCCCTTGTCTGAAAGTCCAGACACACCAAAGCGGAGGCGAGCACATTTAGGCGAATATGACGGCGTGCACGTTAGTTGATGTGATGATTGTGGGCGAAGTACGCACAGAGGGACTACGTAATCAATGTGGTCTTGCATGAAATTAATTTGAGGTACTTCACTACAGATTTGTAAGATCAAATGCAAATATCCACAGTGCTTTCAAGAAAATTGACTAAATCTACACCATTTAGCCGATAGAAGTTCTCGAAGGTAGTTGTGCTTAGATTGAATGTCGGCGAGTAGGGAGCGCTACCTGAAATGTCTCACGGCATACTGGTCAGACTTATTGCCGTAACAGATAAAGAATATGTCAGTTTATGTCACAGAACATGAATGCAACTGAAAATGTGGAAGCAGTGGTCCACTAGTAGTATACTAGGCTCAATTCTTCAGAATTGACTGTGAAGTAAACGATGGTGAACTGAATGTGGTAGTAGTGCTCGGCATGACACTACGTTTGTGCGGCTGAGGTAATTCGCATGAATTTCGACAAATTTATCAGCAAGACAAGAAGCACCGAACCACCAGGAAAATCTTCTAGCCATATTCAGAAACCAACCACGACTAGCACAGCACCACAACTCGCAGTGAAAAGGCTTCAAATAGATGGCCATAGCTTCAATGCGACGGAACTGAAGGATTCACTGGCTCATTTGTGATCTTGCCCCATTACGGCGTGGAAGTTGTGGTTGTGTGTGCTTGGTACGATGCATTTACTAGTCTGTGTTACCGATATCACTAACATTTTGATTGCCTTCGGCATTGCTAATTCACATAAATCAATTGTGGACACTGGAGGGCGTGGTAAAGCCCTCTGCGTTAGGCGTTTCCAAGTGAGACCCGATCTGGAGCATAATACTTATTTGCTACTTGTGACGACTTGATACAAATTCCCATTGACATGATTCTAGAAACTGCTGTTTTACGCGTGGACATACAACTTTTGGCTGCGACGGAGTGCTGGTCAGATTCAACCAACCGGTAGATGCTTGTTAGATTCCGTAGTGACGACATATGTGGTCAATGAGTCGTGGTTGAGAAATTCAGTTATTAGATAATCGCGTCCAGCCGCGGAGGTTTGACTAACAGGAGAAAACCGCATGGTTTTGTGACCGCCACTCACAATGATTTTGTTTCGTTTGACTGGAATCAAACTTGGCTATCGGCACACTCGAGTTCTACGGTGTTTTCGGCAATGTTGCCTCTGTCATCTGCGTGTGCCACTGTGGAGTTGGTGGTAGTTGGGTGTGCAGTTTGTGTAATTACTGCCTGTGACCCACTTCCCCTCGGAGCTGAAAAGGCAGAGTTCTGAGATTTGAGAAACGAGATTTATTCTGGCTTCTGTGTGTCCAGCCACAGCTTGAGACGGTAGGCGTCTGTGCCGGTGAGGTAGTAGCGGAAGAGGTATTTATCCCGGAAGAACCCGAGTTGCTCGTACAGAGCGAGAGCCGGTTTGTTGCTGACTTCGGCTTCAAGGACAACCTAAATACAGAACTTTCACGTTTTAGCGCATTTCGAAGATGCTACGGCACGTGTTCGGCCGCATGGGTTGGTCTACCGTTCATGGGCATTCTACCGCGTCATGTACATGCAGGATAACCGCTGAAGTAAGTCAGCCTCTATTATACCTGCAAACGCTGTGTGAGTGGTTGTTCAACCACCATAATTTACTCGGTGGTAAATATGTGGGTAACAATCTACTTGAATGAAGACACCACAGGTAAAACTGCATCGGGTACTCACCTCCTGACCTCCATCCTTGATTATGAGATCGATGGCGAGTTGGACTAGCATGGACCCGATACCCTTTTTACGGTGGCTCTTTTCAACTGCAAGCATAGCGATGTACCCGCGCTTCACCTGCTCGTGATAGTCCAATTTGCACACGATGGCCCCAATACAAGTTCCGTCCTCTGTTGTGGCCTAATTAAAAAATGGTTGCGAGAAAACGATCCTAACCAAGACGCATAGTTTCGGCCAATTGTAAATAAAGTACCTGTAAGTATACAGAGAATAGGGTTCTGACAGGTCTTTGGTAATGAGCGGCACAATAAAGTTAAGGTCGGCCTCGGACTCATATTGGCGAAATATCACTCCGTTTTTTCGATCTACGAAGAGCGGTTCTCGCTTAGTACCTAAAGTAAAAGCAATAAGGGTTGTGGGTGGTGTAACCATTGAGAATGTCAGGATCATCGACGCGAAGCACAGGTAGTTCAGGCGCTACTTGTGACGAAGCGGAAGCAGGGTTTGAACACATTGCTGGACCTGGGAAAAATTTTCGTTTTAAAAAAATGAAAATATGTGACATTGTCGCGCCTACGAAAGACCCTCTTTCCCAGTGATACCTTATAAAATACTTTACGGGGAAAGGGTATACTCGGTAATGATGAAGTAACCCAAGCCGATCATGGTGACAAAAGCCTGGTGGGCCAGTGGTCCTGAAATCTCGTTGGAATCCCAAAGTAACGGGAACAACGTTTGGGCAAAACATTCACGACGCACATGAATGGTTGGCATGATAAAAGCGGGCAATAAAACGCTGATAACTCTTATTTTGATTCTTCACCCAGCGATCGACTTTATGAAAGTCATTGAGCGCACGGACAAAATCCACTGGCAAATGAATCCAAGAGAAATCACTAGAAAACGCTCCCGTAAACAGACAGCACTTCCATCAATTGTTTTCGACATTAAGAAAAGTTGGTACAGCCATCGCAAATGTTTGCCCTACGTCATCTGGTTCTATGAGCACAGCATGGATGTGCTAGTCCATTCATTGAGTCTTCTAAAAGCCTAGATGTGAACTGATTACAATTCCCTTTTTATTTACCTAACCTTATCCCAGTTTCTTTCCATTTAATATTATACTAACTGTAAATAATTAAGGTTGATTTTCTACTAAGGTAAAATACTAGTAGCACTTTAAACTGCACAAAAATTGGAAGCTATCATCATTACCCAGATAGTGAAGCCGCAATTGTGATATTGTAGGCTACAGCTACGCAAGGCTTAGCGGTGCATGTGCTCAGCCAATCCCAGTGAGGATGTGTGAAATCGGAAAAACTCATGCATGCTACCTACAGGATTCGAAATTGGACTGGTCTTCACATAGGTAGTTGGTGATACATCTAAATGACGCAAATTAAACCAGGTCCTATTCTATTATCTATTTATGATAGCAGAGAATAGTATTCTTTAAAGATAAACGTCTTCTCAGTTGTTTTAAGTATAAAATGTGAAAAGGCTGTTAGTAAATGTATTAATTAGGGTTTTAAATTTCAAAATAAATTCCATTGCATAAGCGGAAGACACCTATCTATCAGCCATGAGCGGCTTTTTTAAAGGAATGCAAGGTGGTAATTTGAGTAGCTGTAGCAATATTAAGACATGACAGGAAATCGTTTAGTTTACCGTATTAAGCGTCTGAATATACTTCTGCAGAGAAGCAAGAAACATGTGACAATAATGGCTTTTATGGAAGCATTTTGATAAATTTGGATGAAAATTATGGATGACGATGTGGAATTATGAATGCTTTATACTTAAGTTTTTGCCTAAATTAAAAATGGTATCATTTAATCTCTTAAACATTATTAAGTGGGTCTTGGTGCCGACGGCAGTGTTTAAAGTAAGTCAATAATGAACCTGCATTAGCACAAGGTGCAGAATGTTCATGAAGCTGAACTTAATCAAAATAATGGTCAGTAATAGCGAATGGCATGTAAGTCGAAGCTAAAAGATATCGCAAAATAACTAAGCAAGCATGTCAATGTATAATATATTATTTATCAAATCTACGCCAAACCATGTCTCCCCTAAACCTTATTTTTCATCACCAAATATAACCAGGCTAATTTTGTTATTAAGTACCTTTCGCCGGATGCGAACATCACAGATCTATATTTATAGCTGGCCACAGGAAATAACATATGGGCCAGAACTCTGACTTTATGTCCTAAATAGAAGTCTCATGGTAACTCCTGCTGCTCTCTAGGTCAAGTTGTATGTCATGTTCAAGACCCTCCGGAACAGGTTCTGCAGGTCCCTGTTGGATGAGTGCATAAGTTGACATTGCAAATACCTGTGTATTGCTATTACCAACCATAAAATTACGCTAAATTTAAATTTTTTTACATTAGAATAGGGCTTAGTTAAATTTGTCTACTAAAGAAAAAACAATTTATTGACGTGAAATTTTTAAACAGTGAATAAATTTCGAACTATATATGTATATTTTATTTTCTTGAAGTCTAATTTATGGCCCCAAATCTTCCGCAATTGCAAATCAAAATATGTCGTTCAAATTTAAATAAATGCAATACGACAAAAATTAGGTTCTAACTTTTATTAGCTGCGTCATCACAAATAAAATAAAAGTTATTCGAAGCAGTTATATTACATCAGTAAGTTACGAGAGAACCAATGAATTGTCTACTTGGTTTCAAGGTCATTTGAAAATATGATTTAATGCACAATTTAATTTGCACCATTGTTTAGTTCGACGCAGGTTTTCTTTGAATGTTGAACTTTAGTGATAATTTCAGTTTTATTTTTTGCGTATTTATTTTCAAATGTAATGGTTCCTCATTTCGGTATATTTGGGAGTCGTCTAATTGATTAGATGATGATGTCTACCCTAACGTCATTTTTATTCTGCATTATTTTCAAATCCACCTTTTACTTTGATTTCTTTAAATCTGCTTGGAAATATCCACTTCTAAAATAATCGTTATATTTCTCTTACTTAGGAAATGGTAACTAGTATCTGGTGTTTTCAGCCCCGTTTTAGCCTGGAGGCTTCATATACTCTATTGTTATTATTAACTTCATTTCGAATAATTGATATTGAACACTGCATCAGTCAGTTCGAAAAAAACGCGTCTGATTAAAATTACAATATATTTTTTAAATATCTTACTGCTTCCCGTTCTACCCTGACAATGGGCTGATTTCGCGTTTGATTTGTTACTACTGTAATCCACACTCCCGCTCTTTAGATGCGCTCTTGTCAATTTTTGAAATATCTTTCCGTGGAATTCTCTCAAATTGGTGTCCAGCCCCTAATGTCCACCGTTTATCAGAGCCTTTTTGCCAAGAACGTCTTCGTCCAATTTGTTCGTAGGACGCACACTGCTTCTTTAGCCGCCAAGTCTCAACTTGTATTTCCACCTGTCTGCGGTTAGTTTAGAAGCTTATCATGCAACTTTTGGACTAGATTTTAAATTATTCAGTTGTTTTTACGTTTTTCATCGACAGCGTGCTTAAGTATATCTAAATGTTCATATCATTTAATTACCTGTCATTATTTTGGTAGATGATACGGACGCATGCGTTCTGGGTCACTGTCCTTACGCAGAAAGGAGAAGCATTTCCGTTCACGAAGATGGAATTGGTGATGTTCTACTCTTATTTGTTTAATTGTGTTAAAACCCTGTATTATTAGCAAAATGGATTAGACTTTATAAACGAGTCAATTAATGCAAGATCTACTTACATATACCTTTATTTAGCAATGGTTTTCTTGAATTAGTTGTGTTTTGAAAAAGAGCCTCCTCGATTTTTAACTGGCCTTCAAGTTCACTTTAATCTTTTGCAAGTCTCTAGATTTTCAACTTATTTGAGACTCCGAAGGCAGGCTGTAAAACTCATATATATTAGATGGCAATGATCTGGTCCACTACCACAAATATTCATCGCAATTTAGATTTTGACCAACTGGTCTATAGAGGGTTTGATTTTTGCTTTTGTGCTAATAATTCCGTAGCAACATCCTTACTACATGTTGGGTCGGGAGTCACTTTTCGCTTATTGAATCCTTTCGTCGACGATATCCGATACTGTGGTCTGTCTGATCGCAATGCATCTGCAAACCACTCCTCACTTACATATGATTCACTTAAAAAGGTTTTTGTAAGCCTCTTTAAAGGCTCCTTGTTTGATTTCACCCTAAATCTGTACACCCGAACCTTTTTATTACCGAGTTTAATCAAAAATAACAAAAACTAATTATTGATTAGAAGGGTACATGGCGGTGTAGGGGCCGTTTTTGGCTACTAATAGCTGTTTTCTGCTGTCAAGGTGAATGCATTGTACCCTCAACCTGCGCCCTCAATTCCTGCACACCTGTGCAGCCTGTACGGTCAGCATCAACTTTGAACGCTCGTCCGCGTCTTCAGCAGGCAGAACTGGCAGACAGTGCCAACGCATCGCCAGAGGTCTTTGACTACACCGCGTTCTTCGAGGAGCAGTTGGAGAAGAAGCGGACAACAGCGACGTATCGTGTGTTCCGACGAATCCTCAGAGACGTCAATGACTACCCGTTCGCGGACGACTTTTCTACCGGTGAACCTCAACGAATCAACGTCTGGTGCTCCAACGACTACCTTGGAATGAGCAGGCATCCTAAAGTTCGCGAATGCGCAAGGTGATTTAGCACTTAGTGGCTGTTCATTTTTTTGCAAAGTCGATTTATAAAACAGTCTGGGTTTTTTCCTTCAGGCCGACAAACTCACCTGTTGTCCACAAATTTTACCGATATTTTTGTGGTTTAATGAGCGCGTAAAATACCCTTTCTTGGGCGGTATAAGAAGCACACATTCTATTGTTTAAAAACGCAAGGATTCTAAGCGACTTTGTTAAATCAGTGTTTTAGTTGAACGTATACACAACGCTTGTTTGGGTTTCATTGCCACGAGACATTCTAAACATTATCTCCCACATCTTTCACCCACGCTTTCTGTCTCGTAAATAAACATTCAAATTTATTGTTGATGTTTTTTTCAGTACCACAGTTAGTCAAAATTCCAACTTGACGCTTAAATTCACGCGTCTTTCGCTGGTAAATCGTCTTTTTTCTGCTTTGAATCTTGTGATTTCATATCCAGAAATGCAATCGATCGATTCGGTGTGGGCTCCGGGGGAACGCGGAACATCTCCGGCAACACCCTCTTGCACGAGGCCCTGGAGCACGAGTTGGCGAGCCTTCACGGCAAGGAGTCGGGCCTCGTCTTCACGAGCTGCTTTGTCGCCAACGAGGCTGCCCTCTACACCCTCGGCACGCTGATTCCCGGTTTGAAGGTCTTCTCTGATGCCGGCAATCACGCCTCCATTATCCACGGAATACGAACTAGCAAGGCGGCCAAGTACATCTACCGTGAGAATGATGTTGGCCATCTTGACGATTTGATGGGATCCCATGCCTCACCGGAGAACCCCAAATTGGCGGTTTGTGAAACTGTCCACTCAATGAGTGGTGAGTTTGCGTGGAGCACATGCACTTAACCTGTTTACTAATTCTGTGGACACAACCGTTTATTTACCCACTGTCTATAACGTGTCATTTTAATGTCCGTGGGCAGTTGTCTGTGGAAACCAGTGGAATGTGAGTGGGCGTCCGTGGGTGATCTTGTCCGCCACACTTTCATGAAACAGCCCAATCACCAGTGTCTGTTTTTCGGCTGAAAATGTCAGAACTACTACTCGATGCGTTGGAACTACTTGCATACCATATGCGATCCCTTTGATGTGATTCAGCTCTCGGAGTACCTTGCAACACCCTGAACGCTTTCTCTGTTCAAATTCGACATAAGTTGTTGAGCGGTGAAGGTAGATCACGGTTACGTATTCCCACAGCATCGGGAGAATCGAAGTTCGTGTTTTTTGCGACGTCTGTTTTACCTTCTAGGCGATATTGTTCCACTGGCGGGGTTCCTGGACGTCAGCGCTAAGCACAACGCCCTCACCTTCGTCGACGAGGTGCACGCGGTGGGGTTGTACGGTGCGCATGGCGCGGGTGTTGCAGAAGAGCTTGGCTGCATGCACCGCATCGATGCGATCACCGGCACTCTTGGCAAGGTACCTACCCTTCCTCATTAACACCCAATCAGCGTTGAGCTTCGGTGGGGAACCACCCTGGACCGACCTTACCCGATGTATGTTCCTGCGTCCGTGTTATGGCTCTGGTTTCTTTTGCAGGCTTTTGCTAGCATCGGCGGCTACCTGGTTGGGGACAGAGTCCTTGTTGATACCATTCGTTCCTACGCAGGCGGTCTCATTTTCACGACGTCGTTGCCTCCGCCGGTGTTGGCGGCAGCCCGAGCCAGTGTCGCCATTCTGGCATCCTCGGAGGGACGCCAGCTCCGAGCTGAGCACAAAAAACGCGTTGCGATCGTGCGTCGACGTCTGCAGGAGGCTGGGCTGCCGGCCGCAGACGTGCCCTCACACATTATACCCATTTTCGTGAGTTGTTTTAGCCTGGTTACTCAGTAGACTGTTTTGTGAAAAGATTGGGTTGGGGTAATAAGCGAGACCAGTGCCATCAGTTTTCGTGAATCAACGTGAAATGTACACTCAACTGAGTACTCCAGGTACCTCTATTGTTTGTTTTTAACAATTAGAATAGCTAAGTCTGTCGCAACGGTTAGACGTTGTTTTGCCATGGAACTTACCCAAGTTCTGCGTTCATTAAGCAAAATAAGTGAGATGCCGGAGACACGCGTAGTCCCTTTCCCGTGCCAGTTATCTTCAAAAACACCACGCTAAGATAAACACGGAACACAGACACTAACTGCTTTCTCCCATGCACACAGGTATCCATTCTGTAGCCACAAAAACAGTCTAGTTTGATATAATTAATTCAAAACGATGGGAGACTCGAGGCCGTGGCAGGGTAACCAGCTCACGACTTCAATCTGTGACTGTATGAAAAGCGAACTCTCAATACGTGCACTGTCCTTCGACCCACTCCAGTCACTCCTTAATCTTCTTAATAAAACAATGCCTTTCTAACTAAATTTGAATACAACTTTGAACTCCGTGTAGAAAAGGTCATTTGTACAATAACCAATCACCTTTGAGTAAAAACTTGGAGGCTAGGGCCTTGAACACGTGGCACGTCGGTCTGGTGCCTTTTCGGTCAACCATTTTCATTTGTGAACGATTTCGTTAGAATGTTAAACAGATTGCAAGTGACGTGTTTTCATAAACGGCAACTTGGCAAAACATTTCACCAGTTTCCAAGTGCGCGGCTGTTTTGACTGACCTTACGCAAAAATGGGTCATCACACTCCTACAAACCCGACATTTGTAGGTTAATTTGCTCGAAATGTGCTCTAACTTGCACGAAGATGACCCATGGGTAATCAGACACGCCCCCTCATGTGTTAATCGCTTGTCGCGGTCTTGTTTGTGGGCTGCGGTAGAGCACTTTACTTACCTATAAAAGACTACAGCTTATTTGGGCTTGAGTGAATACTCCTTAGAACTCCTGAAACATTCTCAGTTACTGGCCAATGTAAAGGAACTGGCATTGACTGCAGACGTCCGCAATGTATCGATTAGCTACTTTCGATTTGTGAAAGGGAGCATTGTCTTACGTATCAGCACGTAAAGTCGACAAGTTAAATCACTTCCCAGTTGAACAATCGATAATATTGGATATGTTGAAACAATTATTAGGCCCTTTGGTAATTGGTAGCTCGCTTGGCTTCCAATCCACATAACTCAGTGTTATTGTGGTGTGAATGGTTGAATGGTTTTGAGACCCCTGTGCATGATAAATTTGCGCTCTGATTAGACCCTAGTGTAAAGCCCTGGCATACGATTATCGATTGATTTTTGAAATTCGACTGCATTTCGTTTGGCTGGTAGACTTGATCAACAGCCAATCGGTGGCGCAGGAACACGTGTCGTTTTACTAACTCAATGAACTTTTTTATTAAAGTCATCTGAAGATAACCAAGGTGAGCTTGTATGATTAAATTTCAGGTGGGGGACGCAGGAGTGTGCAACAGCATTTCTGAGGATCTGCTGAGGAACCACCAGATATATCTACAATCGATAAACTACCCAACTGTAGCGAAAGGCACTGAACGTCTTCGCCTGGCACCATCTCCCTTCCACACCGACAAAATGACCGATGCGTTGGTTGATTCCTTGGTGAAGGTGTGGCGGGCACATCGACTTCCTCTTAAACACTAATGAAAAGATAATTGCGGCGCCATCTATTAATCTCTATTTCTGTTCCTCCATGACTATGCTCCATGATGTCTCGTGATGGTATTATAATACAGCGCCAAGCCTTTTTTTTCACTCTGTGTGTGTTTTGTTTATAATTTTGTCGGAAAATTCGGTAGTTTAATATGGGATCAAAAGTAATAATGCGAACTTCAAAGTTGTATATAATGTCGGATAATGTCATCAATCAAGATAGTACAGATCCTCTACATGTAAACAATTTATTATGCTACTACGGACTCAGGTAGATATTCTGGGTAACAACAAAATATTGCTTGTCCATGTAAATTTCACTTACATTTTAAACTGGGCCCATAAGTTTCCCTCTAATGATCAAGGGTTTAAGGATGCTAAGAGGTAAAAGTTTGTGAATTTAGAGAATATGTCTTCCCAGTTTGCGAGGACACAAGCGACGAATAAGTACGTTAAATAGCATATACCTTAGAGGTCTTCAATACCACGTTTTTGAATCACCAATTGTTTCAGACGCGTGATTTTAATGAGCTTCTCATTTGTCACAATCATAGTCAGCCCTGAGTCCAAAGTCCAGTTGTTATTAGTTTGGCAATATCTGAAGAATTACTGCAGATGAAAATAGTTCCTCACCTTTATTGCATGCTTATTATGTGGTTCGTATGAAGAAGTCGAAGTCGATTAAGAGTTATAGATGCACATTTTATAGTAGACAATTAGCTCTCCTGCAATCCTATAACGTATTTTGCCTTCTCAACAATTATTTGTGAGCGTATTTTTTTTGAACCAATGGAAATTCCCAAAGTTCCATGGTGGCATTTTTTGTGTGAAAATAAAATGGATGCACATGCATCCTAATAATGAATAATGGGCAAGATTCAATCTGCTTCTAAAGAATTCAGAGAGAATTCCAATGTTCAGTATATTAACTTCGAAATATTGGTAGCACAATTAACACTCAAAATCACATGCTAACGTCATGCCACCATGGCTAAATCAAAGTCCACACTTATCAGTATTGATTTATCGGACTTCGTCAAGAAAGCAATATTAGTTCTGATTTTAACATGACCGTCGGATTAAATATATAACTCAGCAGACTTCGAAATATCATGAGATAAATTTTAAATAATTTCAGTGCCCCAATTTGGCCGTCTTGGCTTTAACACTGACCATTTTTGATAAATCTAAAAATGTTCTGCTATTGAGTTATATAAATCAATGGTCAGAGAGCATCGAGATGAAAAAGGTGACCATAGGTCATCACATTAATTAACTTTTTCTTCAAACTCATATCTGATATTTGTTTAATTCCCAGGACATGAAAGCGGAAGGAATTTGTTACATACAAAATAAAACTTTGATAATGAAAGTAAAGATCAAGTGATCTAGACCAAATTCTAGTCGACTGAATGAACGGGGCACCAATTTTATGTTTCACAATTTCTTTGTTACGTCAATCGCATTGGAATATTGGTAAAAAAACATTCAATATTTGGTTACTTCCTTTAGGAAAATTATGGTTCAAGGAAACAGGGTGTTAGCGCCTACTTAATTAAAATGCGGAAAATATAAATAAAAACTGCGTCTTAAATAAACGACTACTCATATATTCAAAACTAGAATTTCTTATGTAGTAAGATTAAAAATAGCGTCTAGTGTATATACTGTAAAGAAGGATAGTTGTAAACAGTTTTGATATGCCAAAATAAAGACAGAATGACTAATCATAATAACTTGGCTTCCCTAATAATTTACCTGTAATGATGAACGTTGTAAACCACGTATTTTTGAAATTAAGCAACAAAACCGACTATCTTTAATGGCATTTGCCAATCTGGCACTGAGGAAGCTATTCCTGCAATTAAGAAAATAATTACTAATTGTCATTTAATTGGCAATTCCAAATAGATAAAGATAAATGTATTAAAAGCAACGCAAGCAAGACTGAAAACCATAATTTTAAAATTGCGATTTGTATTGTGGATTGTAAAAACTATTAAATTTTATGAGCAAAGGTTGCTCACAATTGCATTTGATTTGTTTATAATTGTACAACCTGTTATCACCATTTCGAGACTTTGGCCTCTGAATCTGATTGGCTTAGAGTCATCAACATGATGTGCTTGCTGCCTAGATCAAGTCTAATGTTTAGTCCACTTGTTCGCTGCACAAGACTGGTCTCATCAGCCGCCTCTCAGTCAAATGATATGGTACACTGCTTTGACCTAATGTATGGTTATAGCCCATCCATATTGAAAATCCATACAAACCAACGAAACGCCAGTGTTTTATTTGTAAAAACAATATTGAGCTGGATTATAAGGTATTGTCTTTTCTTCTAATTTCCTCTAGAATGTCCAACTTTTATCCCAATTTGTGTCTCCGTACACCGGTCGCGTTTATGGTCGACATATCACGGGTCT
This sequence comes from Mesocestoides corti, assembly GCA_900604375.1. Classification (NCBI taxonomy): domain Eukaryota; kingdom Metazoa; phylum Platyhelminthes; class Cestoda; order Cyclophyllidea; family Mesocestoididae; genus Mesocestoides; species Mesocestoides corti. Next base: position 14,192 of record UXSR01005675.1, read on the forward strand.
ATGCATTCCAATGCAAAAGCGTGTTGCAACACTAATAGAAAGAGCGCGAAAATTTGGTATGACTTGTACCATGTTTCTTTCTAGTTTTAAGGTTTTATGGCGCATGAAATGAAGGAAACAATCTTCTTCAACGACCCAAATATTCTTGCTAACAAGCGTCCTTAGATCACCTTTTCATAACATTTATCACCGATGCCTCTTTTATGTCTGCTCATTTCGTGAATTATTATTTTTAGTACTAATGCGAAGTGATTTGTGCTTTTTTTCTTTTGCTGATGTCGCCTTCAATGTTTACTTGCAATAATGGATTTAACGAATGTAGCGCAATTCACTACAGGGATGTCAGCGATTAGTTAATATATTTTTTTTATAAGCCGAACCTTCTCGAAAGTCGCCCCATTTTCAAGTCTTAAATAGTGCTTTGTTGTTGGAATGTTGAATCAAATTGTCTGCAGTAATCCATCAATGTGGCCTATTAGTTGTGTCTGATGTGTGAATGAGGTTGGGGGAAGGTAGGCTCCACCATACTTTAATCGCAAAGCGTTGAAAAGAACGAAATCTGGTAAAGAATCCTTTCTGAATTCAACTTTTCATGTTGATTTTTACTAAACGAGTGACTATTCCAAGTACGTGATTTATCACTCCGATACATTACGCTATAGGTCACAATAGGCCATACAAACTCAAAATTCTCTTTAAACATTGTTTTGTCGAGTCAGTGGCAATATGTGGGTGCTGTTGGAGTGTGCCTGCAAAATACCCTCATTTGCACATAAGGCTGGAAGTATATTTGAAATTGATCTCAGCTGGTTCCTACATGTCAGCGTGATTAGGTGTCTAGAAGGACACGGCTTGATTGGCAAACGATTCGTGAGGATATATGCCCTGTAAATCACGAGGTTTAGAAGTAGAATATTGGTCAACACAGTGACGCGGCCCTGAGTTGTACTGGTTTGATCTGATCACAAAAAAGATTGTCGTCATACACGGAATTGCGTATGGTTCATGAGAGCCGTTAACCTCATTAGCACTCGACGGAAGCGATCAGGCACACCGGTTGTTCCTGAGTACTGAATGCAAGAGTTTATTGCCCAGTAAATAGGGACACGGAATTTTAACTACCCGGGGTAATCCACTGATTAAGGTGCCCTTAGAAAACATTACCGTCAACATCAGGAGTTAGTGGTTAGCTTTATACGATTCCGTATGGTCTATTTGCTGTCAAACATACGTTTCAGGTGTGGAGACTCGTGGTTAAAATCTCCTTGCGAATTTTGAGCTGCTTAACTACAGAACCTGGCGACAGCGGGAGAATCTTATTCTGGACATGACTGTAGCTTAGCATCTGTAAAGTTAATGCAACTCCAAACTTGATGTCATGGATTTTATGCGACTCACTCACAGCAGTTTGTTGAGATCAGGTAATAAGGCAAAATCATTTAACTACTGAGCTAAAAGGTCGACGAGCATTAATTAAAGCGCGCTAAATACCAAATGAGTTAGCAAACGTGCAAGTACATACAACAAGGACATCTATTAGGTTGATGACCGATCCATCTCTTACACACTAGGTATGCACTTCGAGAGAGAAAAACTAGTATGTCCTTTAGAAGTGCATGCGAATATTGTTCTTGGGGCTACCACCTGCCTTGAGTAGAATCGGTGATGAGTCGATTTTACTCATTGGCTGAACTTTCGTGGTAATCAGAGTAATACGTACGTGGATTCATTGTTTTGTTTACTGGTGTTCTACGATAAAATTTACAAAACAGAGACCTCCAAAGGCGCACGTGATGCAAGTGGCACGTTGTTTAAGCTACCTAAACCTGTGGAGATGCGATGGGGACATTTTAGACTCCCGTAGTTGGTTTGCTTAATGTCGCACTACGGCACACTAGGGTACGACGACTGATACAGGAATATGGGGGCTCATGACGTTCCCCAGACTTGATGCAGGAAAACTTTTCAGCTCTCGCTACACCCACTCACACGCCTTTTAGTGCACCTCAAATAAAAACGCACCCCCGAAAACTAATCTTCGACTCTGATTCAAATCTACTAGACTACTAAAAACTGCCATAGCAAGACATCTAAATCTAACGTCTTGGTTACGACAATCAAAAAATCATGCATCTGGAACTAAAGTATCTAGAGGTATCGCATCACTGAAGCTCAGAAATCCGTTGAATCAGGTCCTCCCACGCACGTTTGACCTGCTTCCTGGTGTAATCCACTTCCCATACACTGCAAAACACCACATTTGACCGCGCGATTGGTCCAACGGTGGAACCACGCTGGCACGGCGTCCACCAATCCGCTGAGCCACCACCGATGCTTTCAAGGACTCCTGTGGCTTGAAAACACAAGCGTTTAAGAGCCTCCTCCGCACTGAGGTTGCTACGCTGCACCAGACGTCGTTCAGCCTCGTCCAGTGGGATGTAGGCTGTCCACACCTATGAACAGGGGTAAAAACGCTCCAAATGTAGGCTCTATCGAATCAACTGCACTGTGAATGGGGTATTTGCCGACTGCAGACGGATCTGCACTCCCAGCAAAGTTTAAAGCCTACCTCATCACAAATCTGATCCCAGCCAGCTTCGAATAACAATGCAGCATCAATCACAACGATTGGCAACTCTGCCCGGTTGTCGTTTTGCAACTCGATAATTTGCGTTTCAATGACGGAGGCGATCCGAGGCCAGACTACGGCATTCAGGCGTTCCAACTGTTCGGCTTTGTTAAAAACCAGACTGGCTAGCTTCCTTCTGTCGATTCTGTGGGGCGGAGCGCTTTCAACGATCGACTCTGGTGCGAAGTGTTCAACGAGGGTCGTGTAGGTTTGGGTGCCTGGTCTAAAAAGTGAAGTGGCATCCGTAACCGGAGGCAATAAGAATTCACAGAGGCGGAGTGTTGTAGAAGGCTCACTCGTAGATCTGATGGCCGATTTGGTCCGCGTGCAACACGTGGAGACGGTCACCAGCGAGATTCTTCAAGTGCTGCGTGATTGTGGACTTCCCGGAGCCTGCGGGCCCTGCCAAACCAACAACCCAGGGTCGTCCTTTCGGCCGACTCGGCTTCAGAGGCCGCGACAGCAAACTACGACCAAGGAGGTCCATGCGTAGGGTTGAGGAACTGATTTTAGAGTCCGCGAAACTTTGCGGAAGGCTGAGTTGGGCATGACTAAACGCGAAAGGATATACCTTTAGGTTGAGTGTTATTTTTTTCCTTGAAATGCCCTGATATTTGATAAAACAATAGGTTCTCGACAAAACATTTGCGAAACCAACAACACGTTTGCTTAGAACAACAAAAAGTAAGAGAAACATTTTAGGGGGAATGAGAACGGCCTTCTTAACATGAAAGTGTTTGTGTTTGCCCTGATCAGAATTTGAGCCTAGGCGGGGAGCGAACGTAAAAATTATACGTCTAAATAGAACACAATTCAGGATGCATTTGGGAAAGGACATTGTGAGGACTCAGCTCGCTTCAGCAAAGTCCAAAATTTATGAATGCGTTTGGCAGAAGTAATGAGAGGATCGGGGGACGAATCTGGTGCCATATTTAAAGAAAAGGCTATGAACTTACTCATTGCGTGGGACAAACTCGATTACTTCAATGTGGAGTTCAGGGAGTTGGTTGTCAGCCCGCATCTCATTGATTTTCTTACAACCCTGAAAATGGTGAGGGCGAATGGTTTGCACTTGAAAACCTACCTGTGCGCAAATCAAACAACACACAACTAACCAAAATATTAGCGGGATATTTGCCACATTAAATGTGCTGATGCGTAGACACGACACTCCAGAAATGGCGCTACCACATTATTCGTGAACAAACCAACAGCGTCAATGACCTCCAGAATCTTATTGCACCAAACACAGTTCTATGATTTCGGTGAGTAACTTTACAATCGGTCTTCAACTGATCTGACACGTCACACATGGAGAGGCCATATGAAAAGTTTGATAATGAAAACTGAGGTTGACATACAGGGACAGATTCGGGGCTTGCCACAATACACTGGAAATCAGGATCATTGGCTGGCGGCCCAAACGGGTCAGTCAGACGACATATCTCAAGTCTCTCCATGGGGAAATCGATGTCAGATAAGAAGGTTGAAACAGCTGAGCACCTCCTGCTGTGTGCTTCAATCAGCGGAGCGAGGAGCTTTTTCTTAAGGAGACAAGAGTCGGTAATGCCAACCAGTAGACGACGCTGAGCTAGCAGGGCAGCAACACCCAGGAGAACTCTGTGGCCGTGGTGGAGGGTGTCGAATGTTCCACCGAGGCAAACAGACGGATGGCATGTGAGGGCCATGTTATTGCCATTTCTTTGCTCACCAGAAGGTAGATCATCTGTGGAGATTTGCAACTATAGCTTGTGAAAGGAGACCTACCAACAGAATAGCGGAGTACAATGTCGGCACCAAACCCGATATTAGAAGCAAATTGGAGAAGTTCGGTATCGGCAATAGTTGCATCATCTGTCATAATAACATGCAAATTCCGTTTCTGGTTATAAGAGGACATCGGTTTTGGGGTGTGTGGAAGAAGGAGACATACATTCAAATTTGGACATACCTAATTGCACATCACAAATAGACTGTAAATGGAGTTCCGTACATGACTAGCACTATAGTAGCATGTCGATATGTATTCCTTCCACTGATGCAGACAGGGGTCTTGATAAAGTGGCGATGGGAGTTTGATATAGAGTTTGTCCGACACAACGGAGGATGCGTAGGACAAAATAAAATCCAATCGGGCTTTTGAACAAGCTTTGCTAATGAAACACAAACCATTCCTGTACACTACAAACATAAAGACATTTGTCAATGTTTGCTTTGACGAAGGTTTTCAGTCTCATGACATGTTTCACCAGTAGTGACAAGGAAAATTGTGTAATGATAAATCTACATGTAATGAACTTCAACATGTGGTCTACGAACAAGAGAAGTAAGGTTGAGAGTCAAAGTGGTCCGACAAATAAATATCCACTGTCAATTGCCGAACAGAAAGAAAGCAATTCATACGACTCCAAAGCACACATAAATGCTCTGTTCACTGCAGCTCTTATATTAGAGGGTTAAAAAAGCGAACATAATCAAAAAAACTCAAAAACAATGTGAAAAATTAAACAGTCAAGAGACTCACTGATGCGACAACCAATCACCGCCAAGAAAGAAGTGTTTATAAAGGTGCAAGTAATTTGAATTAATTATAACTCGGTTAGTCCAAAAAAAACGAGAACTGTTGCAGTGCAACATTAAGCAGAATATAAAAGGAGCGCACATCAATGCATTATTTGAAGTTGAATGACAGTTTTCAAAATCTCCAAATTTGTTTTTATAAAACTGAGTGGAAAAATTAAGATGCTTTGTTTTTATCATGGTTAAATTATCGGATATGTTAACTTCATTTGCTCAGTAGGATACGCGTGTTTCCTTTTTACTGCACACATACGTTTTTCTCGCTGTTGCGAAAGGCGATTAAATATAGAACAGGACACAGCAAAGTGGCAATTTCTGCAAATGCTTTTTGTGGGATGCCATTTGCTATTATTGCACAAATTCTCAAATTAAATTACATAGACGAGTGACGACAGGAAATAACTTTTTGAAAGTTTTCAAAAATTAGTTGTGCTGTAGCAACCGTAAGGACATATGTTTTCCGAGAAAAAAATTTGTAAATTTCCATGACATTCAGTCAAGCGTCTTTAGAAAATGATGTTGTTGGATAAACTTGTGCTTACATGTCACAAAAAAAACTGATTCAGTCATGGTCTTTTTGATGTTATTGCTTTAGATTCGGCCCTTCTGTCAAATCTGCTGTTAAATGAGCACAAAATCACCGAACTGATTTCGTTCCAGTAGACATATCTTGGACTTTCTCAAGGATGTTTTGAATATTTTTGGACATAACAAAATAATTACATATTCGATCATTTGATATTTTGTGAAGTCGCTCTTAATAAATCGTGTGCTCATTGTCACAGAGGAAGCAAAGGTCTCATTGTCATTGAACAAACGTTTGTGTTGACACAGATCTTACCCTCGATATGATTGAAATCGCTACACTTCTGCCACTGACATGGTTCGGTCCCTTTTCACGGTAAAATGACGTACATGAGATGTATCAAGTAACAAAATAATAAATGGGCTTACAATAGGAATAATTCATCAAACGTCAACTTTAAATCCACATTTTTGTTTTTATCACTCGCGACAACATATTTAACTAAAATATTAGATGTATTCAAGAAATGGGACAAAAGAATTAATCAATAATCCTCCTCGTTCACACCGTTAAATTAATAGGTCACTATCGACATTCAGCAGGATGTCGAAGATCAACGCCTTTTCAAATCTTTTTGAACATTCAGATAGTTAAAGATGCTTTTGATTGTTGTTCTCAAAAGATCAAATATCGAAGTCTGAAAGAAGCTACCAAATGCTCTGTCGAGACTCATAGATCGAAGTTGACTAGGACTGTCGAGAAGAATTCGCATACAAGTTTGTCGAAACACCATTTGAGTAGCTGATCCTAATATAGCACAATAAATGAACCTTAGCTTAGTTCGCAGGTTAACCCCAGATAAATAAACCTGTAAAATACCTGATGCAAGCTACTTTTCACTTTACAAGAAGAAGAAGAAGAAGAATGAATTGCGCGCGTAAAAAGCCGTGTGAGTATAGACCCAAAGACGAGTCGTTTCTTTTCGTCCATGGCCACGCCAAACGCTCGACAACACGACGAGCTAACATGCCTAATTTTACAGCTAAAGCGCAACCAGGATGCGACAATCTTTAAAAACTGATAAATATGGCCGCCGTCGAAGCCTGCAAATCTGCTGGAGTCGTATTCATCCAAATTTCACCAGTCAGCAGCCGGACCTGGGTGTAACGGAACATGTTTTCAGGAAGTTAGAAAAGCAATTCAAGAAGGATGTCGGCATCCTCGGTGTTAGAATTTGGTCTATGATATCTGTGTTAAGTTTTGTCACGCAGAATACACACCTACATACACAGTGACCTCCTAATTGCTCAAAAGCTGTAAAATTACAATTTTGAATGCAAACAACTTTACGTGCGTAAGTCGAAGAACAGCATAACGTTTATTGTGGTTACCTTAAGCAATAAATATTACAATAATAAGCTGACTAAACTGCAAATTTTTACATTAAATGCAGTCGCTTGTCATTAATACCGAGCTTGAACAGCAAAATAAAGAATAATACAGGAATAAAATGATAAATTTTACATAAGCCACTTCCAACTAGAGCAAAGTTAGTGTTATATAAGAGCGTAAGGAATACACTGCACAAGCTAGGCCACAGAGTTCCCCCACATTCTGGTTTCAGCAAAGTGAAAATTAAGAACTATTTCAGGATTCTAGGGCAAGTTAAGTGTCAAGAGAGTAGTTTTCAACTTACAAATTCTATAACACACACTTCACACTGTTTGCATTGCATGTAGTTCTATAATAACATGACGACATTTGCTCATTTGGCCGTTCTACTTTCTGCAACCCTAATATTTTGCAACCCATTTTCTTAAGAACAAAAAGAAAATGCGTGGTGCATAACAGGCGTTTCATCCACCAATAAAAACGAAAAACGAACATCTGCTTACCGATCGGTACCAAAAGCAATGGACCCAGAATTTTTGTGATATGGCACTTGATTACCATCACGAACGCACATACGCGGATTCACCAAGCGAACTAATAATTGGGATTATTATCATTTGTAAATTTGCCTTTTTTCACGGTAGACTAGAAAATGACCAGGCTAAACATCGCTCAATTCGGTTTAAAGTCGCAAGCTACATTTAGGTGCAAAAAGGAGCAATGTGAGGTTTGTGGACTTACCGCGGTGAACACATGAATAAATAATGTCAGAATGAAAGCTCCTAATCACACACATACTGGACAAGAAAGAGCTTACAACTCACATATGACTGAGTTCAAATACTACAATTACCTGCATGTTTGTTGGTCTTGTCTGAGACAAGTTGGGTAAGAACATTCTTCTTGTTTTAAATCGTTTGGCTTCCGTAACCCAATAGATTCCAAAAAGAACATATATCCATTTCTTGTGCATCTGCTATTTACCCAGCAAATTTAAAGACCTGATATTTGGTTTGCGGATAGAATTCTAGCAGCGAGAAAAAGCCTTCTCATCTGCTCCAAACTCAACAACGTAATATGCCATTGTGTGGATCAGTCAATTAGTCATACGAGATGAATTTTTTCATAAGTCGAATGCGGATCAATTTGAAACATTAAAGGGGGACAGTAAACCGACCAAATTACGACCAGTTTGGAAACAAAAAACACGTTTGGTAGCAATTTTATCTCACCAGGTTTCCGAAAAATACAACCTTGTATTGAACTCACGTGGCCATTGAGCAATATTTGCTGGAAGCATGATTATCGATCGCTAACTAGAGTAATCGATTGCAAATTGTATGCGCTTGCAGGTCAATCGTCAACAGGAGCGAATGTCCTTGAAATCGAGACTGACAAAAGTGATTTGCAGCAAACTACAAAAATTTCATAATTACAACTTAGTTTGTATTTGAGGCCGAATTATTGGACTCAGTTCTCGGGTTAGAGGCGTTTTAATGCTATTCGTGAAATTCATTGGTTGTCCTGTAATATTACCTGCTCCTGTTGCAAGCTCTTTTAAACTATTGCCTTGTGGTTCTTCATGGGATCGCCACGTGGTTATTACAAGACACGAAGGGCTATTGCAGAATTTGGAGGCATGAATCCTGAAAAAGCATCCTCTTTTGGTACCACACGACAATGACTGGCTGTCAATCAGTCCAAAAGGATGTGTATTCTATTGAGAGGAAACAGCAAGTTAACTGAAGTAAAAATTATATTAATAAACACTTTACCAATATGCGGCAATTTCGAATATGTGTCTTTTGATAGGCTAATGTGCCACCAAGGCAACGAAGTAAACTGAACAGGACAAACGCTTCGTGGAACTCTTTTATTGTTTTACTTGCATTTCCACCAGAGTGATTAATTTTATCCCTTGGTGGATAGCCTTGGTATTGTCCAACCTGCTGAACGTTAGATCACTGAATCATGGAAGTGGTTGTTTACGTCAAAACGGACTTTAGCACCCACTTAATTAGTTTAACTTTTATTTCACCAATAGGGCTTGCTTTATTGTTCGTTAAATCTCCAACGATGGTTGACTAATGCGACCCCAGTTCGATTCATTCAATAGATAGGAATTCATGCAGTTTAATAAACAAACCTGCATGCAAGTTTTGAAAGCGGTTTGTGCATTTATCAGCACCCCCTTCTTCTTTTTTACCTCAAATCTGTGTGACCAACGGTCCTCCACTTCCAACGCCTCTGCCCACATCTCATAGGCTACGAATTTGGTTAATCTCTTTCCGTCAGATCCGTGGTAACAAGGTCAACGAACCTGGGGCATTGGTTTATTCCCCCTGTGGGAAATAATAGATTCGACACCTGGAGGTTATGGACCTTCGGGATTAGTATTACTGGCAGGGGGAGGTGATTAGGTTGCCGAGAAAGGGCTTCGTCAACTGAGTTGTCTCCACATGAATTATGACTGCACATTTATTATCAAAATGTCAATTGGATTCTGCTACTCCTCTATTCTTCGCCAGTGGGTGTGCGTGGCCTTTGAAGGCGCATTTTGATGCGTTGACCACTCCTAGCCCACGTTTTGTGACCTCCCCACTCACACATCCACTCATTTAATTAATTCTGGCTGGAAATCGGCTTTTTAATTAAGGATTGTGTGTGTGGGTGTGTGTGTGTGTGATGGCAACACTTTCTTACTCGACGCCTGAATAATTTATTTATGCGCCAACATTCAGGCACTTCTAAAGCATAGAAGAGGAAGAAGAAAAAGAAGAACAATATGTCAGGCTTGTAGATTGATCTCTGAGAGACAAATCAGGCATAGACATTTCGTGATCTACTTGTAAGAAAGCCTGTCAATTTCCAAACAAACCAGTCTTAAAATAGGGACAGTTCGTTTCCACTGTGTAACCTTATCTAGTAAGCGGGATATGCTTGGGTTTATAAGGTGACAATACACTACATGGTATGAATCCAGATGCCTTGCGTCATTATTTTCAGAATCATCATTCAGAAAAAGGTTGCCCTCAGCATGATTTACGTCCACAATAAAATCTTTGCCTTATTACTTTAGACAGATTAAAGCGAACTACTATTATTGTTCTTTAAATGTACTTGAGCTTATGAAAACAAACGATTTACTGTTGATAGTTGCAATTGCTTGTAAATAATTCACAGATAAGTAACATGAATTTTAAAAAATCACGTGGTGTAAAGGGATGTGAATTCGCGCAGTTGTGTTGTAGATGTGGCTGCCTTTCAATTTCCAAGAAAAATCAATAATTGCATTTGCGACCAGTGGATGGCGTGCGTGAGCATCGCTGTGAGTATCGATCGCCAGCCTTGACATCAAGACGAGTCGGCTGGCCTCGTCTACGGACGTGGCAATCGGTCGCCTAAACAACGAGCTAACGTGTCTAAATGTAGCACTAAAAGGCGACATTTCAACCGAGTTGATAAATGCAGCTACCGCTGGAACCAGTAGGACAATTACACAGCTGTAGGAATCTCATTCTTGGAAATTCCACCAGTTTCGGAAACTTGGAAATGCCTTTCGGAAATCTAATGAAGCAACTTCATTTAAAAACAAATTATAACACGAGAATTTTTTTTAGAAAATCTGACTTATCAGGAAGCTTGCCAATTCAACTTAGGTTCGCGAAGTTATAGATAAGTGAAGTAATAAGGCACGCACCTACTTTCATTAAATAATTCCATAAGAAGATCAATTATGGAAAAAAACGACAAAAGGGAATCTGAACCTCTCTGGTTTGTTTTACTTATGAGTTCTGCAAAGTATTCGAGTTGCTCATTTGGGTTTTTTCACTCAATTCACGGTTACATCGACTATCTGGCAACTACAGCTCCGATCCATTTGGTCGTTCGCTGCTCCAGGAATAGTCTTGGCACTCAATTAATAAAGACGCGCGTTCTCTTCGGACACAATTGCGAGGCGCTCCACTCCCACAACCCCTCCTACAAAGGAAAACGATTTCCCCAAGGAGGCATCACCTTTGTCCCTACGCCCACTGCAAACGTGGCCTGCTGATAACAGGTGAGATGACCAGTGTAGATTGGTCAAGATCCCTTGGGTGCATTTTCGGATGCAATTCCGCTTTTTACTTTATCTAAAAGCTGCTCAGAAGGAAGTATGAACTATTACATCCACAGGCGTTGTCCAGAGTCTTGTAGTAGATCTTCTATGGTTCTCATATTTTCGTTCCGGCTCACATTCACCTTCACACCTTAGGACATCAGCGTATTCATAGGCATTACGTCGAGCAGTCCATGGGCGATCTAGTCCATGGGGCCTTCTTGCTAATCACCAGGAGATCTTCGTCGAGTTGTCTCTATCTGATGTGGGACAATTCAGAAGGCCAGGGAAAATTACGAAAGGAAGGAGGGCAGATCTTGTTCGTGTTTCCAGTTTCACGAAGATCCAGATAAATTTATTGTTCTCATCCCTTATACGCAATTACGCAGATGAGAAGTCAACAACGCAGCACTTTACGACTTGCGACATTGAGCCACAGCGACGATACCACCTCACCTATGTGAAAATAAAAAAAATTAGTAATTTAATTTTTTTAAAAACATAGCCGCCATTGTCAGTAGGCATGACTAAAACTTTAAAATAATTTGATTCTACTATCATTAACCAAATTCTCTATTGTACACACGCTACGGTAATGATCGAAGAATTTTCGGGTGTCCAAAAAATTCATTGGGACTGGGTGGGGAAAAGTGTAGAGGTATGTTCGACGTTGAAACCTCAGGAAGAGAGGACAGGACTTGAAGCAATATAAAATTTTTCACTCGTTTACAACACAATGCCAACACACTGACAATCAGTGTCCAGTACAGTTAGAATCGAGTGACTAGTTGTGTGTGTGGCTATTTAGGTACGTCTCGCATTAGCGACTTGAGGATGAGTCATTGATCGAACACTGATGGTCAAAGGTCATGTCTGATGTGACGGCGGTTCACGACACGTGGTCTGGACATCTAAACGGGGACTTTTCATGTTAGTTTTGGAAAGGGCAACAGTGCGGCCACAGCCTGCCCCTCCTCTCCCTACAAGCCAATCAGCGCACACGGTTCTTCGTTCTCGAATTAATCTCACGGATTTTCGTTAAACAACCGCCAAGTCCGCTGTTGGCTTTATCCACGTACGAGAACAAATCGAGTAGATGTACTATCAAATTGTCATTTAGCCAATGTTTTATTTTTAGCAAACGATTTCGCAAGCCAAATGCCACGCAAACACATTATCAAATACTCGTGGGAGTCGCGACGAGCGTTCATAATAGACTCCCACTGGTACGATAGAGAGTTTAAGTTGATTATCCTTCGCAGCTTGTTGGCTGATAACGCCGTTTCAAGCCTCGAAGTCGCTGATGGAAGAAGGAAACATCATTATCCTGAAGTTAATCTCTAATTAAAATGACAACCAAGTTAAAACAAATGTCACGCAAATATTCAAAAACCACTTGGCAACCCGAACTGCCAAGTACATAAACCCGTCACCACAGTGATGCATGCGTTGATAATCTCGTCCTGAACTGGCATCTCATCCTCGATTAATAAATTTAGTCAGTTTTTGACAATCGATTGACGTAAATTCTCTTCTGTGTAATGCATACTGTAGAAAGCCACCCTAGATTGTGAGATACATGACATTTGTTTAAATGAATGCGCATTTGAATCGGTTAGTGGCGCCTTACCAAAGTTGCCGTGTGTTTACTGAGTGAACAAGGCAATGGTGTTTTGTGTTTGAGAGCGAATTGTTGCGTTTTTGTTGTTTTTTTTTTCAGCTGTTTTTCGTCAAAAGTTGCACGTTTTCAATTGCGTGACAGAAGTTTGTTGAAATTGAGTAAAATTATTCTCGATAGCATTATAGACAACAGCATTTCATGAACTACACAAAACACATGTGTGTACTTCAGTCGATACGTCAACCGTTTTCTTTAATACTGTGTATTTTGTATCCACATGTAGGAAGCAGGATATAAATGTGCGTAAATACGACATTTATGGTTGACAGTATCGTAATGGGGATAATTTAAACAAAACATTGATGAAAGCTCTGCAGCTGGCAGCGATTCCATTGGCTGGTCAGACTACACGACCTTTGTCTGGCAAGCTGAAGGACCGTGTGAGCGACCTGTCAATTGGTGCGTTCTCCTCATTTAAACACAAGTGACATCTCTGGTCATTAACAAGAAACTTGAAAAACCCCAGAAAAAGCAGGTTAGTGGCAAATGACAACGATCAGAGGTCAACACAACCGTTGATTCACCATCAAGTTGCCTTCGTTCATTCTGCTGTGCTTTGCAGCGACAATTTTTGCCAGATTTCAACCCGTCGAGTATTCATGAAGGCGTCTCGCACCGGATTTGCTCTGTTGAGAGTAAACTGGGCTAAAAGGTGTTTAAATTCTTCCTTCATTTACAGAAAAACAGTAGAGTTGATTGTCGGAAGCTGGAGTTGGGAGCAATTTATCAATTTGCCTTCATCACTCGTCTCCCACTAACGTCGCGGTAGACAACGTAGCGTGTAAAAGCCACGTCCAACAAGGATTGGAAAGTAAAAATTGAAGGAAATAATGCCACGATCATTTGTTTTGTGAGGAAAGGTTGTAAAACACCCTGATAGTATCGTGGAAGGGTAAAAAGGGTTTGACATCACTACCCAGGAATTTAATTTTAGTTAGCTGACAATAGTATGCAAAACAAGTCATTTCAATAGGCCCACCAGACAGTTTTAGGGTGTCAGTGAGACTGATTGCCTAACTAGAATTTCGTCTTCACATTATTCTGTGGCAGCCAACGAACGAACACGCATTGATGCCTTGACTCTGTGTAACCTTTGTCTTGTTATTCCCCGCAACTTTTTGTTTTACTAAACCGTATTCTGTTAGACAACTTCAGTTCGCCCCTCAGCAGTAAGCATGTAGAATATTTTGTGCTTTTACTGTTTGACACTCACTGTCTAGGCTGTTTGCTGTCATAATGCTCATGGTTATTCTTTACGTTCAGGATCTTCTTTAGTGTTCTTCCTTTTCGACGTGTCTGTCCGTTAGGGTTTAAGCCGTGAGGAATATTTCCGCTCACCTTCGACGCTTTGAACATTCATGCCCCAGCTGTCGCCATAAATTGGTCGATCTTTGCGTTATCCACGACACAGAATTAGGTGATCAAACGTCGGCGTGATGAGTTTTAAATTATTGAATAATCGATCCGAAATTAGTGCCTTCAAAACAACTGGATGCATTCCAGTAAGGCGGTGGTACCTACAAGGATGGAAGGACCAAGCGTGCCAAGTTTGGGAAACCACAAAAATACGCCAATTTATTGCATCACGTGGTCATGAGAGGAGCAGGAGGAGGAGGAGGCAAATGCCTGAGTGGAAACCACTGCTGTTGTGAATTACCTACATGCGAAGTCTGCACCCAGGGGAAGAAGAAGGCAAAGAGGACGGTGTAGGAACCCGCTAGCTATACACGTGCAGAATTTTTTTGTGCATAGTTAGTTACTCATCAGAGTGTAGCTACTCAACATTTCTGTCGTTATAATCAACAACACATCGTGCGTAGAATACGGGCATTTTAAGCCGTGAATTGGTTCTGATATTTAACATTAAAAGTAGATTGGGATATTTCATTAATATGTTTTCACTCTAATGCACTATCTATGGCTTTACAGCATCAAAGTGGTCTTAGTACAGAATCTCAATGTTCGGTACGCGGCTGCGTGAACAATCGAGCGATTGTTTGCGTGATGGGCAAAAGCAGTGAACAAAAGGATTAAAAAGGAGACACGAAAACCCGTAACATTCACCCCGCGTTGAATCAGCCGACTAGTGTAAGATCCGGATTGTAAGAGTCTCTAACGGTGAAGCTACTTGTGCTTGTTGTTCGCAAAGGTTCACAAGATCTTGGTGACTCCCAAACATGAATTGTTCATATATATTTTAAACCCCGAGCATAACTTGATTTCGGTTGAAATGGTTGTGGGTGGTGATTGCTTTTGAGTGTTTCACACCACTTGGATTAAATGAACCGTGAAATCATTTCTTGCTATTTTTCCTCCTGCAAATGTCTCTCCTGCATGGTGACAAGGGGTAAAAGCCCTGACAATGCAATCATAGACTTTGCGTATTCTGAGGGTAATAGTGCAGTACCCTTTTGATTTGTAATGGAAGATTGAATCACCGCTAGGTGACACCATGCGTTGGAGATTAACTGATTCCAAACTAGTGAATTTGTTCCCTTCGCTTTCTAGACTAATGGCAACTTCAATTAGCCTCGATTTAGTGCCCTGGTGAAGTGGAGGTGCAGGGGGTGACAGAACAACTTTAGGGGGGTAACTCGCGGTCCCTGGGTGTCACCATGAAAGAAAAGGGTTCAAGAATGGTCCATGGACGTTTTGTTCAAACCTGCAAATGGATGCCGACCCTTCATTGCTCACACATCATACTTTCGGAAATAATAATCGAATGAACCAAAAAAGTACAATTGATGCCACTGCGCATTCGCACGAAAAGATATGTCCCTGTTTTCGAGCATATTTTTTCCCATTCAGCGTAGTTGCCTTGCGGGTGGTCTCGCTTCAACTAGGATTCGATCGTAAAGGTCGTTTTTTAAGTTTCATGCAAGCCAACCGGGCTGGTTGCAGACTTCATTGGGAGTTTTGCGTTAGGTCCTGGAATGGCATCAACCGATGTTTGCCACATTTAACAAGGTAGGTTAAAGAAAAGTGCTTGCTTTTTAGTAGAAATTCAACTCAACTAATGTCTGTAACAAGCACGCAATCGCCACACGCGTTTCCCCAAATCGACAAGCATAGGGATGGTCGCAAGAACACAAGAAATTTGGCAGATTTTCTGTTCTGTCAACATTGCAAGGACAGTTCCCTAGTGCATTATAACTGCGTGGAAGGGAAAGGGTGTTTGTTAAGTGCCGTTTTTTAGCGCTAACTTGCTCCGCATCAGCTTCCGGTGACAAATGAGACCGGAAATGCGTGTGCCACACATTTACCTGGTTGTTTGGATGCTGGCAGGCTGATGCTATTTGATTTGTTAGAAAAGCTTGTCACTAAATGAGGGACATCAAGGTTTCATTGGTCGATGTAAACATGTTAATCGTAGAGCGGACACTCCCAGTCTAATTATTTAACCCTGATTTCATTGGTTTAAAGTTAGGAAGCTTTACAAAGGAACGCATAGTCCATGCACAATTGTAACGTTTACCGAAATTTAGACGGAAAGAGGCAACTGACATTTGAGAAGCCATCCCAAGTGACACGTTTTTATACTACTTATTTTAACTCAGGGAAAATGATGCTGGGCAGGAAGTTGTGGTCATTTATTTCTAGCTTTAAGCGCAGCATGAATAATTTAGCTTACGAGGGTGACAAGATTCAGAGTTGCACAGGTAAAAGCAAAAAAATATACAAATCCTGCTGGTTGATGAGAGAACTGCTGGGCTGCTTACAGCGACCCCTATGAAGTTCTTTACTTCCAATGACCTTTTTCACCAAGTGGCTAGTTTGCGGGGATATGGAACTTTAAGAGGACAATTGCTATTATAGGTAGCAAGGCCACCTAGATATTCTTTGAAACAAAATTCGTTGACACCAAATGGATCTTTAATGAAGCTTCTCGATTGTGAGTAGTCATCAGAATGCAAATCAATTTCCGGTCACCAACAACGAATCAAAGTCCGCTAACCAAAATTAATATTTGAAGGCCATCGATGGAGCCATTGTACCCCACAGACGGAAGTTTAATCTACCGAAAGTGCTTTTGAAGATAACTTAAACGGGTGTTTTTGCAACCTCGCCTACACTGCACTGTCATTAAGCACTACAAAATTACTGAATAGTCGAGACGTCACCGACATTACGCACATGGTGTCAACCAATCATAATGAAGAACTGCTTTTTTGTGTGAATCGATGGCAGCCGTGAGCCTGAACCGAAAAATGTGGTTTATCTAGAACCTGCCAAACAAACAAATGCCACATAACTTGTTGAAATTTACTGCGACATCTAGATCTTAGACTTGTCTATTAATTAGCATGTCATTAAAGTCTTTAAAACGACAGGAGTGTGAAGAAATAAGCGAGTCAGACAGGCTCATCTTCACCGCCCAGTTACCACGGCGAACGTTGATCAGTTTGACCAATCAAACACATGCCGTGGCGTCAAGACCTACTAGTCAGCAGGTTATTCAATTAAGCGTTCATTTTGTCGGAAATCCACTCGGATTTAACCTACATGTGAAGTCCCCACGAGGAACCCCACAAAGTCACTGTAAGATGTCATTCCGAAATCACTGTGCCTTGTATAATAGACCAAACCTTGGAATGGACCTAACGCTTCCATTGCTACAAGTAAAGGTAACATTAGTATCAATAGGGAAGCGAAAATCCTGATCTATCCAAGGCGGCTGCCGTGTTCAGTAGTTTGTCAATCTTTCAAGGCGATTACTTTGTACTGGGATCGAAAGAGTCTGTGGCGAACAGCAAGCGACCACATTTAGCAATCGTGAGCGAACACAATTCAATCGATTTTCGTGAATTCACTTTACGTAGCTGCGTGCGTTCAGAGATCGATTTTTAGCGAAGCTACATAAGCGCACTCGTTATCCTATACAAAAACACACCGCTGCTGCATCAATAAATAAGTTGAGCTAGGCGCCACCTGCATTTCTCCTCTTCCTTCGGTCGAACCGTGTCAACGCAGATTGTCGGCCCAGGTGTGGTTCTCCAAAACCGCACCGTGGCCCGCTACAATTCATCGTCACCAAATTTCATCCAACCATGTCTGGGTCACCTGGTACACTACCTAAATCTTGTCTCTAATCGATTCTCTGGAGGAGATTTACGTTTTCGTGATAGTCGTTTCAATGCAGCAATTTTTACTACATAATCTGCCTCACCAGCCGCAGTGTTTCTTTGCACTTCTCCCGCACACCTGCAAAGAGCTCCTCAAGCACATGTCGACAAGGGTTCCACTCTAATTTGATTTGTCTAAGTACTCTTCTCATTGACACATCCGCTTCGCCACGTGCCTGTCGATTGCAGTAAAGCCAACGAAACGCATCTTCACACCCTGCTTTTGATGATTGGTTGCTTTGGCAGAGTGTGAGTCTTCTGCTGTCGAAGTGTGTGCCACCGGTTTCTGTGCTGCATGTCTTCCGCCATTTGGCGGTGCTGAAGCACTTCCTTGTTTGTGAAATTCTCCCCGTCCGTCTTGACTATGATGCCCTTAGATTGACCCGTGGTGGCGACGCAAGCAGCCTCTTCCAGAATAAGTCTTCTTCAATGCATGCAAGTCACCAGCAGCAAGGAGGTTATCTATTTCTATGTATCCGCGTTCCTCCAAACTCAGTTACTCTTTCTCAATCACCACACAGCCAGGGCATCGTCCATCACCGATCATCCTGGGTGCTTTTTCTTTAGTTTTTCCTGGAAGCGTTGGGAAATGCAAGTGTCAATGTCACCGCTACCAAGACGCTGGTCACCCAGCAAACGAACCACCCCATATTTTTTTGTTCTTTACGCACAGAATGGACACGTCAAAGGTGCCTCCACCAAAGTCGAAGACAAGCACAAGACGATCTTCTGTTATTCAATCCAATTTACAAAGCCGGAATGTGAGGGTTACTTTCAGAAAAATCAAAAATCACACTCAGAGGCCAGGCTTTAATATCATCGACTGCCGTCCTGTGAAAAGCTTCATTTAAAAATTGTTTTTTTAGGGTTGCACCCTGCTTGATTTGTCGCAGCATCTCCAACTAATCTCTTCGTGTCTGTAACCACCACCTCATTGGCTATCATAATTGGCTGTCCACGTTTAAGAAAAGTGATACCTGAGTCCGTGGTACCCAAATCGATGCCGAGGGCAATATCGCGAGTGTCCACAATGCTGCAATGGTACTTTGACACCATGGACTTGACCTTCACTGTGGTTCAGTAGAACCAATAGTAAATATTCAAGATTTTCAGTAGACTTTGATAACACTTTTATCTAAAACGTTAAACACCTCCCTCTATGGATTGAGGACAATTAAATATGACGCACCAGCAATCCCTTCCCCTCACAAGTTTTGTAAGTTTAAAAATAGAACTCGAGAGTGTCAGCTTTCATATCTAAATGCACGCTCTTATGATCCCGTCTCTTTTGAAACTAATTTATGTGACCCTAAATAAATTCAAAAAGTGCAAATTGTATGTGTTCGGCTTTTGCTTTTAATCCTCATTTTCTGACATGAATGTGAGCTTAATCGGCGAGGCGTCATGCAGTCTTTAAAAACAAACGGATAAAGACTCAGATAACATGTGTTTCCTTGCAAATACGGCTGTTAATTATTACGCAAACGTTCCTTAAGCTTGATTCGTGGCTTCCATTTGTAATGACTACCTACTAATTGGAGGTGGGGATGAGTCATTGAAATCAATAATTCTGTGTGGAAGCTTTACACACACGACCGCTGACAGTCCACTACTAATCTGTTTACCGAAAACAGCATTTAATACGTCTTTGGGGATTAACAAAACCACTTGTACATAAAAAACCTTTCTCAGCGACTTAGTTTATCGACATGGTACCAGCAGGCACAACCGGGAAGGGTCTAAGTTTGTGGTAAACTGTCATGGCAAATGTGACCTTCGTTTGGGAAGTGGAAATTATCTTAAACCTGGCACAAAAGAACTAACATAACAAGGCAGAACACTCTTAACAGATGTGTGGTCGACAAAACGATTTGATTTTCCGCCAAAATATCAATAAATTTCCAGGCACCAAAAATCTCGTTCTCAGGCATGACAGACAGAACTTTAATCCAATGAAAATGCTTTTGAAAAATAACTAAAACGTGTGTTTTTGCGACATTTCCTACACTACATTGTTATCAAGCACTGCAAAATTACTGGATAGTCGAGAAGTCACCGACATTACGCACATGGTGTCAACCAATCAAAAAGATGAACTGTTTTTTTGTGTGTGTCGATGGCAGCCGTGAACCTGAACCGGTAGATGTGGTTTTTCTAAAACCTGACAAGCAAACAAATGACGACTTCCACTTATTTTGATAGTCTTGTCGTGGGTAAATCCTTTACAAGCATTTACCGCATTTCGCGTGTAACCCCAAGTGGAATTCGTGCAAAAGATGGAGGAATTTGTGTGTTGAACCGAATGAAGCCATACACAGCTATTTGCGTGAAATTTATGTGATCACAAGAAATCCAGACGGCCACATTTAGTATTTCTACACCTTGAAAACCAATCTGACTCGTCTACTGTTTTAAACGAGCTAGTACATCAAACCAAATCTGACTTCCATGCGCTATCAAACGCCGGGTAACCGCTTCGCCTTATCAGCAGCACGATAACTCATTCTATGTACGAGTGAGGTTTTTTTGCGTAGTTAGGACAAATTGATTTTTTAAAGGACACGCCATCTTTTTAGGCTGACCAGACGGCTAGTTTATTTCGTGGTTTTTTGAAAAATACCGTCACGCAGTAAACACGCAGCTGTGTGGGGCAGTGGACTGCCCACATTTTTAAACCAAGTTACTTGGATCGGTCTTTGAGGTGGCACAAAGGCCATTTAATGATGTTCTAGGAGTGCTGCTCGAAAGTATCCAACTTCAAATCAAGCCATTATTTCCAAACACCTGAGTTAAGCTTATTTTGTGTTGTTTTCTTTTTAACCGGGTGGCACGACAACTAATGCAACTAGAAATTTACAAATACGCCTCTTGCTGTGAAAAGCTTTAAAAAAGATAATTATTACACTGCCGCATTGGTGAGTTTTCGGTAAAGCAAGAGCGCATGACTAGCCTCGACACAAATTCCTCCACGAAATTCACGAACGGTTGTAGGATCTAGACAATTTGGTTTGATTGAACTGCCTCATCCTACTCTTGTGGATCGTGTTTTTATTCATGTTCTCACTTCTGCTGTCGCAAATAGGTGCCTTTATACTACTAAGTCGTAATCAGTAGTATTGAGACCATCAGTAAGTTGGATGGAGCCGTATAAACACGCATTGCTTGATGTCGACAAATTGTTTCATCGGAAGGAACAAAACAGTGCTATTCAAACCATGCTTTCCGCTGATTATGGTTGCCATTTCGAATGTGGTGATACTAAATATTATCGTTTAGCTTTTTCTAACTCGAATGGCCTGTTAATTAGCTGCTGACTTAAACATTGTACGAATTGAGATGAATAACCCATACTCGTTGGATGAAAGGACATATTAGGCTTTATCAATTCGCCAATATCCGCATTACGATGCAAGTGTAGGCCAATAAAGTCTATGCAACCGAACATAATAATTCTGGATTTATCAAATTCGCGTTGACAAGGAATAATTTCCCCACTTTGTAAAGCCATACACTTCGTGTTATCCTCGTGGCTACAAAGCGCATGGCTCAGAATGGTGCTCGCATTTGATTGGTTAAGCTGCGTTTCCCCAATCAGCTGCGACCTATGAGCATAGCCCTGCTCTGTCACATTTCCTGTGGGAAGGAATTTCCAAAAATTTAATCTCCTATACACTGACCACCGGAACTGAGATGCTCTGCTTGGGCGTGAATGTCTCTCCCCTCTTCTTCGTCCACGTTTTATCAGTTTTCGTCGCGTTAAGCAAGGCCTCATCAAAATTTAATGCCGGTATTATAAATTTCGTTATTTCGGAGAGCGCGGCCGTTGGGGATGTTGTGGGAACTTTGGACGGTTTTAATTTCTCCGGTTCTTCTAAGGCGTATGAAGACATGACGTGGTTCAGGCTGCAGGATACAACCTACTTCGCGCTGAAGGGACCCAATCAGAAAACGGTTGTGGTAAATCGGCTGCTCGACCGTGACAATGACAGAAAACTCTGTAGAGAGTCCAGCTGGCCT
The DNA here is from genome assembly GCA_900604375.1 of Mesocestoides corti. Classification (NCBI taxonomy): domain Eukaryota; kingdom Metazoa; phylum Platyhelminthes; class Cestoda; order Cyclophyllidea; family Mesocestoididae; genus Mesocestoides; species Mesocestoides corti. Next base: position 36,239 of record UXSR01005675.1, read on the forward strand.
GAAACGTGTGCGTGGTCGGGCGTTCTTTTTGCACTTGACGGCGTTGTGCTCAGCCTGCGTATAACTGTCCTTGACATCAACGATAATATTCCTCGGTGGCCAGATTCTGCGCTGAGCAAGCCGCGGAATTCGCATGACAAGGAGCCAGCGATTGAGTTATTCGTAGCCGAAAACACACCAATTGGCGGTGTATTTGATTTGCCGCTCGCGGAAGATCGCGACTACGGGAAAAACGGCATTGTTAATTACGAGATTGTTAAACCAGATAAAAACGGCTTTTTCTCTCTTGACTGTTCCACCGGTCCTAATGGTGTGATTCCGCGTCTACGAGTTCTGGCCAACTTGGACAGAGAAGAAATGGAAGAACATGAGCTGCAGATAGCCGCCGTTGATGGAGGTGGTCAGCGCTTTGTGGTAAGACTTCGAGTCTACCTTGTCGATGAGAATGACAACCCACCGGTGTTCAAGCACCTGAAGAATCTGTCACCGGAGGAGGCCCAACGAGCACGTTTCGTTATTGAAATAGACGAGTCGACACCCGTGGGTACAGCGCTTCCTCTTCACCCAACGGCGACGGATGCTGATTCGGGAGAGTTCGGCCGTGTCCGCTACCGTTTCTCCTTTGCCACCCCTGTGATTGTTAAACGCGACTTCTCTATCGATCCTGATACAGGCCAAATTTTTGTCAAAAACACTTTAGACTGTGATGCTGGCGGCGTCTCGGAGTACGTATTTTCCGTACTCGCAGAAGACAGCGCTCCACAGCCACTAACAGCCCTAGCAATGGTTGTAATTATCCTCCACGACACCAACGATAATGCTCCTAGCATTAGTCTCACCCCCACGGCCCCAAAGATCGATAACTCATATGGAACTACGTTTTATCCCACATTTGAGGACGTGAGGGATACCTTTTCGCTGATTGAGGAGATGCCATCGGGTCAGCTGGTGGCAACCGTCGCAGTGAACGATCCAGACTCCGACGCTGACGGCGAATTTGAGTGTGAGTTAAGCGGGACGCGAGACTTCAGTCTGCACGTCTTGCCGTGGCTTGGAGCTACTAAAGTCTACCAGCTGGTGTCTGCTCGCAGATTCGACCGGGAGGCCGAAGCCATGATCTCGGTGACTCTGAAATGCGTTGACAGAGGGAATCCACCGCAGGCTTCCAGCAGAATAATTCCAATCACGCTCGTCGACGTAAACGACAACCGGCCCTATTTTCAGCAACCGCTGTATCAATTTGCGGTAAGTCAGCAACTTCCCCTAGTCGATCAATGTAGCAATTAACAACACATCTTAATTACACTTTTTTTATTTATGGAAATCCGCAAAAGTCTCAGTTTGTGTCACATTAAGCATGTAAATACAAGGAAATTTCGAGTAAAGTTACACGGTATAAATTTAAATGAACTTAGATAGTTCAAGGTAAATAAACTGACAGGTTGTTTGTTTAAACGCATTGCTGCAAGATGTTAATTGGCTACTGTCTTGTCAGCATCAATGGATAATTGAATCGATTTAACTCTGCTGCAGTTACTGTGTCGTATAATCTTGCCTCTAGAATTAATACGGTCTCTATATTAGTCTTAACATTTGTTCTCGCTTGCCTAACAAACAAACTATTGCACTATATTTCTGCAGAGCCGAACAGAGCTTTTTTTTGTTTGGCGCATTGCTTGCAACGAAAATAGTACTTTTCTGCGTGGACAATTCATAGGTCAACGGAACCAATCTGGATACGAAAATTTTAAATTTGTATCCGCTTCTGGTAACTCGGGCAATTATTTTTGGTTTGAGGCCACGTTTCTGCATTAATTGGAAACACAGAATTGTCCATAATATGTAAAAAGAATCAACGTTTTGACAGGTTTAAGGGTTGGAATTTGATTATTTAAACTGCTTTGTTGATTTAATGACTCAGACGCCATAAACTGGCATTTTTGCGGAAGTGCTTTTTCATGATGCACTTTAATTGAAATTCATCAGTTCTCTGAGGGTTTCAATTGTGTTTTTCAAAATGTTTGTTTAAATGCACTCTAAGTTTCGAATATTGTTTACCTGATATTTAAATCGATTTTTGGTGATTGGTTGCAAATATGTCTTAACGAGGAAGGGATCTCTATAACCCCTATTATACCTCTGCACTAAACATTTTACCACAAGTAGTTTGCTTAATTCCTGCATTCCCAAATTCGTGGTG
>UXSR01005676.1:0-31136 GCA_900604375.1 Mesocestoides corti
GCGGACAAGGAGTGAAAGGCGTGTGTTCATACGCTGACCTAGGTTGTGTTCGATCAACACATGTGGGGCGACGCACCTAACTTCCAAGTTGTTGAATTTTTCCATTTGGTTGTGCGAGCACTTGGAAATAGGTGTTTGAGTTACTCTCAACTGAGCGGCAAGCTCCTTTTGCGTTTGCGCTAAGTCTTAATTCAGTAGAGATAGTAAATCCGCGTCTTCAAACTATCGAGGCTGCTGTCCGGAAACGTTTTTACTGATAATTACATGTTTCGTAAGGCACAATGTCGGCGTCACCAAGAACATTTGGCATCGTAATTCATTCTGGTATTCTGAGAGATTGTGTAACTCGCGAAGACTTGTTGTTCCGTGTTCTGAAAACTTGTGTCCAATGCTTTCAAAACCACGAAATCTGTAAAAACTAATTCGTACACCTAATATATTTTGATCTATCTTCGTGCCCACAGGGTTATTTGTCACTTTCGTCATCATTTGTCTTGGCGTAATTCACGGTTTCTCTCAAGGCATCGGCGTGTTCCCTCGCCAGTCGGCTTCCCAATTGCTGATCGGTGTGTGTAGCCTGATATTTTCTGCCACAGGGCTAGTCTTCTCGTCCGCATTACGTCAATCAGCCGTGTTTGTGGTAAAACCTAAATCACTCACGTGCCTAACCCTGACCTCTCATCCACTCTGCCCTCTACCGAGGTAGGAATGCTTTCCGTTCGACAATACCGCTACTGATCTCTTCCATTTGACTCCGATTATCCGTCGTCTTGCCCAATTGTGCGCCCCGAATCCTTACGGCAAATTCTGCCTTTTTTTGATTCGCGAATACACTCCAGAAGGGGGTACAATTGTCGCCCTCCACATACTTTCAGAAGCTTTTCGCTTGTTTGTTATTTGCCTCACGCGCTGACGCTAGCTTGTCTGTTTTTATCGAGCACAAAGCACACTTTTTGTAAGCCGATCCGGCGTACTTTAAAAGTGCACTTTTAAGTCTAGTCAAGCTCGGCAAATCGGCGCCCTCATGTTTGTTTAAATGATTTACGGTGTGTCGACCGTTTCACGTTGGTTGGTCATCACGATGACGTGGCCGTACTTTTATTGCACACTCTGAAGGCCTGTGAATTTCGTAAAAGTAACTTGCTACCGCTAACTGCCGCGGTTCTCCTTGAATCGACCGTCTCTGTTCGTTGTTTATGCTATAAACGTGGGCTGTGATTTGGCCGCTTGTCGCACGCCGCAAATGCGAAAACATACAGCGCCTTTTGTCCGGCTGGCTCGCTTCGAAGGCGAAGGAGGGGGGGCAGGGGAAATCGATAAGCGGCACTGAGGCCGGATTCCGATCGATAATGGAGCACTCTTGCACTTTGTCGTGTGCACTTTGTTACAATGAGGGAATCTTTGTACTGCTGCCTGCGTGTTTCCCCTACGCCCCACACAAACACCAATAATGCATGTTCAGGCGAGCGTGTAGGCGAACATTCTGCAGATTCCTTACGAATAGCCTATTCCACCGTGCCGACTCGTAGCTTGCGTTGCTGCCTGCCGCGAGGCTGCCTGTTTGGCAATACTGTGGCACTTGGGCGCTCTCGACCGGCTCAGTGAGTCACCCCTGGGTTGCGAGTGCCTGCCTGAGCGCTCAGTGGGTTCAGTGCGCGTGCGCGCGTGCAGTCACCGGCGTGCATAAGCCCGGCCAGTGCAACGAAATTACGACACTGGCGGGTGGTCGTGGTTTCGCGGTTGCTGCTGCCGCTTCCCAGTTGCCTTCAGCGTAAACCCTGACTTCTCAATCGGCTTCTCCACGTACACGCGCCCCACACCCACTCCCCAGTGGTATATCAGATCGATGTTGTCGCAACCAAAGCGTTTGATGTTATTTTTTCTCTGGAAAAAGCGGCAAACTTCGCTCGGCAAAGTGCACGCCCACCCATTTTGTCGTTTACAATGCCGACACTTAACCATTAGGCTGGCAGCATGTGAAAATGTTGCCCGCGGTAGATCCAATTTGCCGCCCACAGCCGGATCTGCTTCCATGTTGGCGACGTGAAATGCCACCTAGAAAAATTAAACGTGGATTTGTGTGTCCGCTGTTTTAAAATTTTGCGCGGCCAGGCAGATTGTTAGGTGGACGCTGTCACCTCGCAGCCGTCAAAAGTACAGCCATTCTTTGTAGTTTTGACAGTGAACTTGACGAGGTGACTGTGGTGTCCTGGCGGTGTCCTTTTAAGGTCATGCGACACCCGAGGTCAAATTCAGACCACCGTCGTTTCAGGGGTGTGATGCTTCATTTTTCCTATACCGCTTCACATTACTGTCGGATTCTCTCTTCTATTCAAATTTAACCTTAAAACCTATTAGTAGTCGGCAGGTCAGTGGGGTGGTGATGACAAACAATAAAAATGCGACAAAGTAAAGTGCTCAGCATGAATCATGTTGATTCACACCCATCGTCCCTGTCTTGGCATGTCTAGACACCTTGGCAATTCGCTCCCTCAATTACTGTTCCCCCGTTTCTTCAGCTCGCCCTCTTCCCTGCGTCCCCATTGGCTGGACAAACATGGCTGAGCACGTACCCGTATGTACGTGATCCCTAGTGTACGCGTCTCCTATGCACACGGCAGCATAACTGAAGTCGACGGTTTGAGAGCCACGTCTAAGGCTTCCACAACTGGCGATCCCTAGTTGATCATCTGGCTGTTATTTTTTTACTTTGACTTAGGGAAAAGTTGCACTGGTCTTGCTCAGACGTTTCAGAAATTAGCATTTTATCTGCTGTCTGTAACCTCATGTATTCGTAATTTGCGCGTGGTAGCCCGAATCGATGCACTGGCCAATTTTGTTGCAAGCTAATTCCTTGGGAGTGCAAGATACTCATTACCAGTGTGCTTACAGTGCTCTCAGGCACTTGACCAAACAGCCGAAATGCACGCACACACACACACACACGGCTGGCACGATCTGTTAACCCACTGGATCCCCATCAACTTGATTCCCTCGCAACATCACACACTTCCTTTCACATCCCCTTTAAAAAGTATCCTGCCCCAACTCAGCGACGAAGTGTCAGTGTGTGCTGATTTGTCAGCGATGAGTTCGTCTTTCGGCAGACGCTTTGTAGGGTTTGTGGGACAGTGCTACCACTTAATTGGCCCCCCGAATCTACTAAGTCACCTATTTTGTACGCGAAAGATCTCAAAGGTAGATTCAACCGCACAGACGACATGTTGAAGCTGAGTTATCACGTCGAGGCCACTAGTTGTTGAAGCCTTCCAGTCTGTGTGGTTGTGGAATCCACGCCACGTCCGCCTACTTGTTGAGGCCAAGGCGTTCCAGAGACAGCGGAGATGACTCAACTCAGGTGTATGCAGTGTCCGCGCACACACAAGGTCTTGTGTGCTTATGAGTCACAGGCGTACACTGAGTGGGGGAGGTGCCAGACGTGTCCGCGTAAACAATGTGGATACTGATGAGAAGGGGGTTAGGCTGGACAGACGTCCGGTGTATTGAAAGGGGTGAAGTACTACGGTGTCTAGACAGGCCGAGACGGCGGTGACGCGCGTGAATTAACGAAATCCACCACGTCCGATTTCTGTCGCCTTATTAACATTAGCAAGGACATCAAGGCTACAGCACAGTTTGCTGGTGACTTCTGAAAGCACCTGACAGGTGCACACACTGAAGTGGCTTTCTGCTGCCACTAGAGAACGTTACTTGGCTTGTTCTTTTGTCTTGTCTGGTGGTCTGGTTTAGCTTATCACGCATTACATTGAATCGAGGTTGGCGAAAACCCGAATCGACGTACCGGCGATTTTTAAATGAAGCGGGAGCGTTGCATCACATTCGGTCTGTGTTGCAGAGGCTTTCGTATGCTTCTTGCGCAATACGTGATAGTTGCGAAAATGATAAACACTGAACAACGAGTGGTTTGCTTCTCTAGATGCACACAGCCAATCAGGTGAGCTCTTTACCCGCTTCTAATGTAATCATTGGTTGTTTCGGATACGGCATTGATTGACTCGTATTCGGCGTGATTAGGCAAACCGTTGCAACAGGCAATAACTTGCCAGCAATATGGCTTAATGGGAGAGTTAATAATGAGTCGGTGCTGGCAGTCACTTCCTTGTGGTCGTCTTTGCCGTGGCAATGCTCATGCTCGACGTAACTACGCGTCTTTCGCCAGTCCTTTCTGTAGGAGTCAGTCTGGGTTCGATTTTCAGGGAATGTGGCTCTCTGCTGTTGGTGCGGAGCCACTGAAGGTCACAACTGCGCCGTTTTCGCGACACCCGAGTCTCCGCGCCCTCTGACACGAAAGGGGAGAGGGTGAGTGTGGGCCAGTGATGTCAGTACATCTGCGGAAGTGACGTTTGCTGTCGCTCCGAACCTATTAAGAGCGGTAGGCTGTCTGGGATTCGTACTGCCGCCGAGCTTTGACGTGGCCGCTTACTCACTTGCTACTACCACCACCACCTCTGTCTCACCTGGTCGCACACATACACACTCAAATCGTCGTGCGCCTGGCCTGTACACACTCATTTATTTACACCCACCCACCCCATGAGTCATTAGTCGGAGTGCCGATGAGACAAGGGTAGTAGTGTGAGTCATGACCGGGTGATGGGGCCGTGGAGACCGGTAACTGCCTCCTGTCTGCCGCGCGAAGACTTTACCAAAATATAACCTCAATTGTCGCACCCCCCTAACATCCACCTACACTGCTTACTCTGGGGGTTGGACAGTCCTCTGTGTGTGAAGTGCGCCCAACTTCCGTTAATCGCGATTGATTCATGCAATGTAAAACTGTCCATCTTCTGTCACGTTACCCAAACGGACAACAGCAGGGACGACTATCTCGTGCACGCACCAGGAAGGCGCTTGGTAGACGCCCAATGCAAGAGCCGGACACACCAAGCGTTGTAGCAGGACTAACCGCGATTACCAGCACTGATTGCGAGTTAAACGTCCAACCGGAAACGTAACCGTAAAGTGGAGCGTTCGCTTGTGTGTGCTGTCACACGGCTCGTTGGTGAATTCATCAACTCATCAAACAAACTTGTTTCCACTGTTATCGACCTGCGACTGATTGTTTCGTTCAAGCCCCTTTCATACTTTGACGTCTTCTCACGACATCGACTATCCTAGGTTCAAGTCAACTAACAGCATCAAAACCATTAAGGGTTACGATAGTTGGATGTGCATGGGCTTCGCCTTGACCCCTTGTATCATTTCCGTTCAAAAGTAAGTTATTCCGATGGATGATTTCTTCAGGTTCCTAAACACCTCTTTATTGCTAAATGTTCCTGCGAAATCAGTACAAGTGGCTTATGAGGCACTTCACAAACTCGAGCATCTCCGTTTGTTCTTTTCTGCTGTGTGTTCAAAATTGCCTCAAGGTACTTGATTGATTTCAAATTGACTTTTTTTTCACATCCAAGCAGTCAGTTGTTGAAGTCCCGCGGATTATTTTATCAAACTCCACCTTTTTGTCCGTTACGCGTTCGTGTTTTTCTGGAAGCCCTCCAGCAGCACATCTCCGATGCCTGGACGTGTGCACACACGTCTGAATGGTGGTAGGTGGTGTCAACACGGTGCCGTCCATGATTAAGATGCTCTAATTAAAAGACGACCAGTTTACTCACCCTTGCCTCCTGGTTGCAGCATCGCTGCTTTAACCACCACCACCACCGTAGGACGGTTCATTTGAAATGGCCCTGGTCAAGCAGTATCTATTCGCTTTGCGATTTCTGATTACTACTTATTTTCATCGTAGGTAGTCGATCAGATTAGCCATTGTTCTTGAGTAATAACTTTATTGCTATTGTCAGTTATACGCGCAGCAAGCACTGACCACCAAAAGCAATCCATCACGGTAGACTTGAGTAGCGCCATCTACTGTTGTGTAACGCGCCTAGCGAGCGGGGACCTAAATGGGTAGATGACTGTTAGTCCGTCCCTCTTAGGTAGCCACACCATCATGGCTAGCTACCGGGCACACGATAGAAGAATAACTGGAAGAACCGGATGTATTCCATACTACTGCATACAAACTCAGAGGGCTAGAGCTTTGGGAGAGTTAAAGCAGGGGAAGGAGATGGCCGCGAGGAGAGTCGGCGTTGCCTTCGGACCCACAGGCGTGCCTTGAGGAAGGCGAGATTGCGAGAGTGAAGAGGAGGACAAAGAATAAACCAGACCGGCGTGCGTGGGTCAGATGGCGCGCGTTACAGTTGGAGATTTTGAATAGTGTTCCAACAAAACCAGTATGGTAAAACAAAGGGTTATGCGGGTTTAACACGACAAATGTTACGCCTGGACTTATGCAACAATCAAACGAATCCTGAAGATTTCGTCATTTATACCCTCCCATTAGTATTGCTGATTTCCTAATAGTCCTCGAACATCAACGAAATTATTCATATCTTTTTTGCTGCTTACAACGCCGTCTGGTCCCCTCGATCCCTCCGGTTGCAGAGAGAGAGAGAGAGAGATAACTGTCGGTAATTGGTATACCGACGCGATGTGCTCAGAGTGATTTTCAACCGCTCCTACTAGACATGAGCGAACTGTTTTTGAGTTCAGTTATTTGATTTTCCAGCAAATCCTAGCTTGCTAACTTCTTTTGAGTAGACTGAATGTCAGTCGTACGCAGCACTTAAGCATTGGCGCACTCGCCATGGCTGCTATCTTTTGGTCAATCCCTCTCGGACATTACGAGCGAAAGCCAACAACCGATTCCAGCCCTGTGATATATTTTGTTGCTTGTTAATTCCGAACGTTGATACTCCCCCCCTTTGGGATATTCTACCGAAATTGGATTCAACTGCACAAGTCATGAGGCTGCAAACCTTCCTCATTTTGTTCCCGTGTCTGCTACATTTTGGCCATGCATTTACGACACATAGTAGTTACTTTCTCTTAAGCTGTTTTACCCATCTTACCGTGTGACACATCAGTCCAACTGCCAAACTTGCATTTTTGCGCAGACAACTTGAATTCCTCGGACTTGCCATGAGTTTTCACCAAGGCATTCTAAGGATAAATTCACAGGACTCGATTGTTTCGGACTGTGGCGGCCAGTTTGCTAGCTCTTGTGTTATCATAACCGATGGAGTCATCGCGCCAAAGATTGGCGGATCTACAAGTGTAGAATGAGGCATGAATTCACATAGACAACGAAAGTGGGCAGCAGTTGTACCTGTGTGAGTCCAATCCTGGCCGACGGGCCAATCACGAGCAGGGGTCCATTCTCCTAATGTGTTTTATGCCCGGGTGTTGAAATCTGGTATTATTCCTTCCGCCAACGGCCAAGACCTGCTACCCGTGGGTGCCGCTTGTCTTTTTTAAGGCGTTTTTGTTGTAACGCATGAAACGTAATCCAGGCGCCTTCCTTCACCTAAAAAGCGCGTTCTGTCGAGAGGAAAGAAACAGCGTTGGTCTCTTTCTGGCCCGACGTATTGTTTTGCTGGGCCGGTTGAGGCGCCTGAATTGAGGTCGCCCGGGAAGTTTGTGTGATGTAGGCTTTAGTCGCCTCCTTGTCATTCAAGGTGACTCATGTGCGCACGCATTTTTGTGTGTGCGCGCGCATGTGCACCGACTTGTCGTCCGGCTCCCATGGTGATGTCATCACCGAGTGTGAGTCATCACCTTGTGGTAAGGTCTCCTTCCTAGGGGCTTAATACTCGATCCTAAGGTTATATGCGTCTGGGAAATCTGGGAATCAGCGCTTTACCGGACCAATCGAAACGCCCGATTGGAACCGTCCGCTACTTTTCTTAAACGGTTACAATCGATTATCAAATGTGGTGTATCAGTGGGGATTAAATGCCCCAAAGCATAAGACCGATCATTACAATCAACACTCGCAAACATATGGTGTCTTTGTGAGGAGAACCGTCATCCTTTTGTCCTATTGTTTAGCTAGGTGAACACGGCTAATCAGGTGATTAGTTTACTTGTTTCGAGTGTAATCATTGGTTACCATAACTATGACGTTGCCTCGTATCTGCGTTTCACGTGGCGCGGTTACGCGAACCGTCGCCGGAGGCGGTGGGCTGTTAAACGATCTCCAATTTAACGGATATAATTATCCGACTCCAACGATAGGGTTTTTGCCGCTGTAAGTGGATTATCACAACGAGTTGATTTTTTCTTCATTTTAGTGGATTTCTTCCGCAGTTGACAAAATCCTTCGCCGAAGCGGCTGGGGCCCCCACCGAGACCACAGCCGCCGTATCGACCACAGTTCAGCCCAATGTGATCCCACAAAACAGTTTTATCATTTCCAGCGGTCCAACGGACAGCTCAAACAACCAAAACTACATTCTAATCTCGCCAATAGGCACTGCCGCCGCGGCCGTCTCATCATCAATCACCGCTCCTCTTGTTAGCTCGCCTACCGTTGTCCTTCCGAGCAGCACTGCTGCCGCCGCCGCTGCTGCTGCCGCTGCGACCTCCAGAAACATCCTTCTTCTCAACGACTCAGTTGCGAAGACGAGTGCTTCGAGCGACGCGAAAGAACTGGATCACCACCAGGACCTCGTGTCGTCTTCCACCGCTGGTCTGCAGGAAAACTCGCTCCTTGACAGCGACAGCAATCGTCCGACGCGCCCATCCTCCTCCGACTCCTCTCTCCTCAGCGGGGCTCCGCCCATGGGTCGAAGGCGCTATTCGGGCCTCTCGTCTCGACCGGTGACCGTCGGCGAGTCTTTAACGTCGCAGTTGAACCGGCTCGAGCAGAAGCGCGCGAGGAACCGGGACGCGGCGCGCCGGTGCAGGGAGCGGAAAATCCGACTGATCGAAACTCTGGAGAAGAAGGTGTCGCAGCTCACGGAGACGAATAAGCAGTTGAAGCGGGAGCTGGAGCAGACGCAGAATGAGGTGGAGTGTCTGCGGCAGTTCGTGGAGCAGCATTTCAAGTCTCCGGCTGCCGGTGGTTGCACCGTCCCACTAAAGGGCTGACCAGCCTCCCTCCAACCCATGCTATTCTTGCGTGTGCATTTAGAACATCATCATCATGGCGTCTTTTGCGCACTCACCCTCCGTGCTACTTTACTTTAGACACGTAATCATTTTCACTGTGTGACTTCTGTGACTAGGATTTTGCCTGATTATGGCTGCGCTATATGATCTTTACAAAGCCGTCTATCTGTGTGCTTTCTTTTCTGGCATTCGGGATTCGAACTACGGGTCGTTTGTTACCCCCATGAAGAAACGAACCGGTAGCAGGGTTATTAGCAAAATTGCTTCCAGTTTTGTTGTATTCAAGCGTGAAACATGGTGGAGGACTCAGTTACAAGGACACGAAATAACACAGGAGGTGGGGAAAGTGGTCCAAAAGACTGGGGAATTAGTGCGAGCGAGTGTCTGTCCGGTGCCACAGCCTGCTGCCGTCGTGGAGGGAAGGACGGAAGTCGGAGTGGGTGAAGGCGCTCAGCGCCTCCTCGAGACTGGCGCTGGAGGACACGCCGCGTGTGACATCCACCAGCTCGTAACTTGATTTGGCGTCGGCCTTGTGACTCTAGACAGGAGGTAAGCAGGCGTTAGGCAAGGCAGTTCTGTTTACAAAGCGACCTCAAGACATTCTAAAGCCGCTAGTGATGCTTCGGTTGCCTGGTTCCGATTAAGCAGACACCAATTGGCTTTGATGACTTGGGCGTAAACTACCGAGGGGGACATAGAAGTACACCCGAGGTGAGTTAGCTGTAGAAGGGTTAAACTAGGTACCTTGGCAATAAGGATCCAGGGTACACCGAGCTGACGAAGGTCAACCAACTTCCGTCCAAGGCTCAGGCGTGGTCGGTCATCGATCAGAATGTCACCGCGCGGAAGAAGCCCCGAGAAGAAACTCGACGTCGACGGATTAGCCGGCGGTGATTCGTTGAAACGAGCCAGTAGTAGGCTTAACTCGTCCGGCGATAGTGCATCCTTGGCGTTGTCCTGAACAAGCAAAAAATTAGCACCGCTACTTAAACGTGGGAAGTACCATGTCTTGGGGAAACAACCTTTTGTAGGGCAATGGCACCACTGAATGGCGCGAACCCAGGGGGCCACCGAAGTTCACTGGGCGGGGTCTCATTAGTTAGGGTAGTGGTGAAGTGCTCCAATGCCGTAGCCAGGAGACGCGTGACCCCAATGCCATAGCAACCCATCTGCAGAGTCCTGACTATGTAAGTAAGACAGAGCAACGTACTTGTATCCACCTTGCGTGCTTGCCCTCACATTAAAGGAGGATGTGTAGGTGTTACCAAGAAGAAAACAGTGCGCTACCTAAAAAACACATACACACACACACACTTCCAGTGAAATATCATTTCAAAAATCGATCAGGTAGAACGCAAGTTCTGCAACTTCGGCTGTGGTTGCAATCAACGGCAGCAGAAAGGATTGTCTTGGACTCAAACTTGGAAAAAGATGGAGGATCGGGTCTCGAATGAGGATAAGGGGAGAGCACGTCAACACTGAAGCTCCTGATTGATTACACATTAATTCGAAACGCGTCCCAGGAAAGCTCACCTCGACTGATTTGATGAGTTGGCGATCAGATCCGCATTGCGGACACGTCATAGAACCTACTGGAAGGTCAAGGAATCCAACACCACATTACCGGAGTGCGTAGCGAGAACAGCCTTTTTGCAGCTGAAATTAGGAGGCGCAAATTTTACTCACAAATCGGAGGCTTCAAGAACCACTGCTGTTTTCGCCGAACTCCCTAAGGCGGTAATGTGACTAGCATTTAAAGAAAAAATGAGCATGAGGCAGCCACCTTCAGGTTTTCGGCATTGTCAAACAACAACAAAGCAGGCCTTTTAATGGTATTCACGGAATTCGAATTAAAGGAGCCTTTGTAGCACTGAGTGCGAATTGTACCAGTAAACAAGGCCAAAGGAGGTAGTTCGTTGTTGTAGGTTTTCGTTGTTGCTTACACTAATCCGCCAACCACGCCACATCAGCGGGTGTCACCCACGGCATGGTATTGACAACTACATCCGTGTTTATCCGCTTTCACCCATCAGATCAAGGTCATCCGTGACATATGCCATTGTTGACATTCTGACAGGTCACTCGCACTTTGGCTGACGCGATTAAAGCTGTCTGCACGAGCTCTGGTCATGTTCTTGCATTAGCATGGAGAGGTCGGTTCTAGCGTTAACAAGGGATCTGGTACCGTAACCTGGGTGGTTTTCTCTTGGTTACGGGCAAACGTAAAGGTAGTCTGTTACATACCTAGAATATTCTTCACAGAAATTTGACAATGAATTTGTTAAAAGTAACCGTAATCCGCTAACCACGCCACATCGGTGGATGAGTCACCCATGGCATCGTACTGACAACTACATCCGTGTTAATCCGCTTTCAAAGGTAATGCGCAACACGAGTTCCGAGTGGTACCAGGTAGGTGAGAGAACAAGGAGAAAGAGCAGAATAGAGCAAGGGGAACATCCAGAAGACGTACTTTTGACATACCACCAGGGAGTCTTCTCCGACTGCAAGCGGGCAGTGGAACTCGTCTGATGGACAATCACCCATCAGTCCGCCTTCAGCCTCAACTGAAATCAAGCAGCAGATAGCTAAGTGTGTACCTCGAGTAATACGGCACATTAGTTGGAAAAAAAACGCCCAAGATAATGCGCTTGAACTTGGGGAATCGGGGGATCGATTCATCATACGATAGCCTGGTTGGATAGAATAAGGGACTTCCACACACTTTGCTTGACAGAACTTACCCCTATAGAACGGAAGGTGAAGTGAACTGAGAATCTCCGAATAAACATTGGACAGGGTCTTGTATGTTTCCTTAGCATGTTCCACATCCAAATCGAAGGAGTACATATCTGCTCAACTTCAGTTCAGGAAGATAGCGTGATCTTACCTTGCATTAAAAATTCACGACAGCGAAGTAGACCTAGTTTAGGCTGGATTTCGTCGCGAAATTTTGAAGAGATCTGATACACCCGCAATGGCAAGGCGTTACTTCCTATACCCAACCCACTCACAAAGCTGCACACTTCCTCTTCATGAGTCTAAGGTGTGTTTGACGTACTAGGAGGGCTCATTTACTGGTTGGAGGCAGAATGATTTGCCAGTTCGATCGCTAAGGCGGAACATTTCGCCACCAAACTTATCCCATCTTCCAGACTGACTCCAGAGCTGAGAACTACCCAGAGTTGGGAAAATGCACTTCTGTCCGCCAACTTCGGCCATTTTGTAGTCAATGAAAGTGCAGAGTTTCTCTATGGCCCTCAATATCACCGGAGAGAAAACAAAAACTCCAGGGGAGGTAGGCGACAAGGCACCGATGTGTTGGAGGAGCTTTAAAGGGGCTGGAAAATATGGCAGTTCATACCTTGTGTGAGACAAGAGAGTGCTCCTTTTCGGACACGATAGGTGTGCCTTGACGCAAAAGTTTTGACAAAAATGTGAATCGGTGCATTTTGCACGGACTGAAATAAAACGCAAGCAAAATCCATCACATGAGTTTCGTGGATGAAAAGTTGGAATAATACACTTCACAGGTCATTTGGTACCCCCAACTGATTATTTTAGACAGAAGTAAGCATCACAAGTTCTAGACCAAAGCCACACTCATCGCCCCCATGAATCTCTGAACAGAACTGAGCTACCAAAATCTTTGGGTAAGAACGCGACACCAAGCACACAGCTCACACACGCACATACTTGTTAAAAATCAATTTTGTTATCTAAAAATTAACTTGTTAGTAATAGATGAATTAGTACGCAATTCAGGGATCGCTATGAGTCCACTTGAGGGTTGGGACTATACAATGCTGCTTTTAATTTGGAAGCAGCTCTTAAGAGATACAAGTACAGTATGCAACATTGAAATGATAAAGGGTGAGCTTGATTGAGGGCAAGGAAATAAACAGTTATCTACGAAGCAAAAGCAAACTTAGTTCCGGGAGCTATCGGCGACTGCAACCAATAAGCTGAACAGAAAGAGAACCGTAGCAACTATTTACTCTATTTTTGGGATTGCCACTGCATATTGTAACCTAGACATAAAATTGAATGGTTCCAGATGGCAAATAACATTCAAAAGGCGATGGGTACATGCACAAGGGTTCCGAAAATAGACCTACAGTTACTAAATGCATATTTGACCACACTTGAAAACGAAGAATATAACACATAAACCGCGAAATGGTAAAACAACCTCTGAATTTGGCGGGGAAACACTAATGCAGGGCCTTTTGAAGGCTAGCGAGGCAAGGGGATACGCGATTGCTTAGACCAATTTACACAAAAGTAGCACTTCCAAGAGACATGAAAGTACAAGTCTAAAATCCAATCCAGTGTTGCGTGAACGAATGAGACCACTAGCACGAAATACTTATAAACTAGCAAAACGATTCGGCGACGAATGTGACGAATCAAATTAATAAACCAAGTGCATGACCAATTATTCCATGCAAAATACTTAACGATTTTCGCAGGAAACTAAGGTAAAAGTTCTATCGAATGCGTTCTTTTATGTTAAACGCAAAACATATTATCGTACGAAATTATACGTTCGACCAACGCCAGCGTTTCCAATGTCCTTCAAAGATTGCCTATTTTGATTGGTTTAATGACAACTAATCAAGAATCAAATTTTCCTGTCACTTTGTAGTCATCGACATTGAGAGCGTTTTCGGCTGGTATGTTTGCAATGTTTTTCCTTCAGTTCGACTCTTCTATTTCTATGAAGTTAAGCAATATATACTCTTTTTTGTAAAGGTATTTGGGAGAAACTTTAGGCCTTCCTACTGACCTGGAAAATATTGCAAACAACAGTAGTAGTTATTATTTTGGTGTTAAATTACTTGTCCTGGTAACGCGTATCGTCTGAGTCAGGCATATTTGTCTTATTTTGTCTCATTCCACACAATAAAAGGCCTTTGCACTCAAGTAAACAAGTCTTTCGCCATATACCCACACTTTACGAATTGATTTAGTCTTCATTCTACCCCAATTGCCTTACAGCTTGATTACGTGAAGTCACCTTCATTGGCACCGTGTACATTGTGCACATTAGTTTCATGGGTCTAGTGGTTCGTTGAGCGTATACTTGGCGTTTTGAACGCAACGAATGCAGCTTGTCTACTTCGTAGTTTATTCTGTTGAATTTTCCACGTACGAGCATTGTACACTATTTCGGTCAAATAATATGGTATGCCGAACAACAAGCGTCCAGCGCATTTAATGTCATTTTTTCGATTTTTCCACATTCTTAGTACGTTCTCAGAATTAATCCATTTCATAAAGCTCCATTTCTATTGCATTTGTAGCCCACTAGCATGGGTAACGTTAGCGCGGTTGAACCAGAACGGCGCATGTTCTCATCCTACGGCTCCATTGGAAATTCCAGACAATGTCCCACATGCAGGGGCACTGGTGTTTATCATGAGAGTGCGTTAGTTATTATCTCTTCTTAAAACTTCAATCTTTTCCTCACCGCATATTCAGTGCCGATAAAGTGCCCTTAATATGAGCACTACCTGTTAATTTGTATGTCCTTCATTAATGATTAAATTGTTTTCTGTGCACTTAAACGGTGTCACCGAACTCTCCAATAAGGAGGCTTATTCTGGTTGCAACAAAATTGGTTGACCCCCCAGCTCCACCTATGTTCTGTGTTTGTAGAGGTCTTTTTTTGCAACTGATGCTTCTACTTTTGATGTGATTTTGATTTACAGAGAGAAGTTGTGTATGTGGATATACGAGTGTCAAACGAATGTGTCTTAAGAGTGTTGACAAGCTGGCCAACTTAGAGGCGCACTTTAAGCGCCTTCCTCTTCAGATACCAATTAGCTGCCTCTTGTAGTTGGCGAAGCTCATCCTTTGACAGGTCGTCGGTATAAGTTTCAAGCTCGCCATCTGATTTGGCCGCAGCATTCTGTTCTCCCCTTTCTCCCTCGTCTGCATTTCATCTCACTTCAGTAGTTAAGAGAACAACGAGTAGGATAGCAAATATCGAGATCGCTGCCATCTTCACTATATGCTCACCACTCCTCCCTAATTGACTTTGCTTACACTGCGCCTGGTACACAACATGTATCCTATATAGGCGTGGTCATTGTATGGTTTTTTGAGGGTAAAGTGTGTTGAAAAGTGAAGTATCAAAACAAAGCGGTCGTATTGGTGGCCTGACTAATCCAAACAGCTAAATATACCACGTTGGATGTAGTGTGCAATGAACTTCTATCTTTTATTTCCACGCCCTATAGGCTTTCTTCCAAGACTAATGTAAGCCTGACTGTTTTTTTAGTTAACTGATTGTGCACACTTGTTCGTCAAATGTAGCTGCATTGATATTGCACAGTGAGATTCCGTAATTGGTCAATTTTTTATTCGCAACTCATTTCGAACTTCCTGAGTCGTTTTGCAGAGTGTTCAAGATTTTTATGGACATCACTTTACCTTTAGTGCAAAATTGCTTTGTCCATGTCCAACTTCTTTGAAAATGTGTCCAAGTTCTCACTGGGACTGTCATTATTGACCATGTTTGCTAGTGAACTGAAAGTGAAGTCATTGCATTGTCAGCGTGACGCTGCTTCGGAATCAGTTCTGACAGAGTAAAGCGCATTCACCGAGGACGATACCTGCGTCGGTGTTAAGGGTATTTTGTTGTGGCGGCGTGAGCATCAGACAAAATGGTTGATTTGAAAATTTGTGCTTTCCTTTCGCGAAATCTGCATTTACCCTGCACAGTCTTTCTCGTTACAACGAATCCCAATACCTGTTGACATGTAAATAGTTAATTTGCGTATCTCCAGGCCTGCGGGCATTGCGAATGTCATTTACGCCGTGTGTTTCCTCCGTTGCTTGTTAGATGTGGATCCTTTGGGCAACGGTGGGGAGTACATCGCATTGATTCCACTCACCGACAATCGCCTACGGCCTCAACGCATCGCCGTGAAGATCTGCATCACGGTTCTCTTCTGTCTAGCCATCTCAGGTCTCCTTCTTTTCTTCCTTCTGCTGCGTTCAGTGGAACTGCAATCGAACCGCCCAATTCTGATGCCAACTCGCTCGGAAATACACGACGGTGTGGTTTTCCTAGACTTGTCGGTGAGTTTGCACATTTTTACTCTTATTATTAATTGGTAGATGTCTATGAATGCGTCGCGTTCCCGTTTTTCAGTATCCCTTCAACTTCACGAATCGGAACTACTTTCCAGTCCACGTGGAGCACGTCAGTCTGCTGTCTCTGTACCACTCGACAGTCATAAATGAGACACAAGAGGACATGGACTTGTGGATTCCGTACCGCGGCACGCAGGAACTCCACTTTAACCAAAGCCTTGCCTTTGATGAACCGATCTTCTCCAATTAGTTAGCCTCGTTATTTTGTTTATTTCCCTTCATCACTTTATGCTGAATTTGACTTGAACTGGTGATTATGTAGGCTTCGTAGGCGGTCTAAAACACTAGTAGCTATGGGAGTCCTCCTGGCCAGGATGTGGTACTTGATTGCAGGCAGAGAGTTGAAGCTTGAGCAGTCAAGCCTATGCCAAATCGTGCTTCCCTCAACCACACTGAGGAGTCCAGATGTGCATCTTAGTTTGCGGTCTCAACGAAAATGCAATCCCCTGCTGCCCTTGTGGTTGTAGTGTTGCTTATCCAACAATACCTAGGTGGACGCGAATCTTCCTTGGTGCCAACAGATTAGTCTTTTTCTATTATTCCGCTTGCACCAACACCACTACTACCGTCACCATTAATCGTGACATGTTCTGTCTGTTTGTGCCTTGCAGTCTCCCAAGGCTTTGCCTCAGCAACAACACTCAATTCAATCAAATCTACATTTCCTTCGGGTACGTCGACTTTATTGTGTTTGCTGTGTGGTTTTGATGCATGCATTGACCAAATTTCAGTTATATTGAAACCGCTCTTGGTGAGGTGTTCACTTCCACGCAGTAGAATCGTTTTAATCTGATCCATAAGGTCTTCACACGCTAGTTGCGTGACACGGTACAGTTTGATTCATTAAACAATTAGAACAAAAACTTGGTTTATTTATCTAGTCTGATTTATCAGATATTATGGTCAATTGAATTTGGATTCGGTATCGGATTTTCCCAAAGTGCACGCTTTGGCCGATCGCGCTAATTGGTAACTCCTGGCTCGTCAATCGGTAATCACAACCCCTCAATTCACTAACCTTCACTAGACTGGCTAGGTGTGCATCTGGTTGAGCTAATCGGTATTTTGGCATCGACGGCCTCTGAACTGCATTAATCATTGTAGACTAAATGTCAAAGCCCGCGCACTCGGCCAACGCATCGACTCTGTCCTGGACACATTTCAACTGGTCAGTTGTCACCCAGTGGGTTGAGTGTGATCTCACTGCCTGTCTATTCGCCGCAATCGCTTGATGCTCTCACCAGAACTGATTGTTATTGCATTTTCACATTTTTGTGATTTCATAATTTTTATTACCATCAAAAATGTACACTTTACTACTGTTTGTTGTTGAGGAAAGGAGGGTTGTTGTGTGGTAAAATCTGTCCAACTCCGTTTAAAATGCTTATTCCGCGCATGTATGGTTCCAACGACTATTCATGACCACTGACTTTGATCATTCAAGTCTCGTTTGGAGTTCCTCTAATCCGCTTAATCTGATTTTGCGTTTTGACCGGAAACTTCCTCCGCTTTCCAATTTCACTGCTGCGCAATCACGGCCGAACTGAAGCTAGTAGAATCGGCTCAGCGCGATTAGTTGGACACAACTGTTGTTTAAATTGTTCAATGTGCGATGGTTGACTGGCATGTCCTCGCATAAGTCTGAACACCCAACATTCCACTGCATTTGTCATCTCTACCATTACTGGCAATAGCTAAGCAAGCAGTCATGCCTGCTTTACATTGTGTTTGTGTGATCACGTCGAAGTTAAATCGCGTCTACACCTCTGGCGTCACGTATTGCAGTTAATTCTGACGTGACCGTGGCACGCCTTCGACCTGGATTCACCAAATGCGTCAGTTAAGGATCACCGATGTAAGCTGCCGTTGCGATCCGATCTGACAACATGTATTTAGAGATCAAAGGTGATAGAGTTCGCATATCTGCATTTGTATACAGCTTGTGGGTGAACACTGTAGAGCATGAATTTTTTGGTGTTAACACGTGCAGAGAGAATCTAAGATAAATACTGTGATTCATCGGAGTTAATGCGGTGGTGTGTGTGTGGGTGAATGAAGATGGGAATCGGATAAGCGTGAAATATGGCGATTATGCACAGTATTCAGCACGCGTCACTGCCGCAAAGGATGATGTGGAGGTACAACAGATTGTCCATATTCTGCCCCGCATGTTTCACTTTTGCTCAAAACCTTTATATTTAACATATGCTAGCCTCACCTAAACGTCTAAGACATTTGTAAGTTCGGCAAGATCAATGGTGTCTTAAGTACAGTTTCGTTTACAATGTCAGGAGCAGCGAATCAGTGAATTGACACAGACCGGATATCGATCTTCCGACGTGTGTGTCGTTCTGGATTTGCTGATACATGCTTGTGGCTGATGATCAACCTCTGTTGCCATAAGATGTGGTGGCGTGTTGCTATCGGCTTGGCTGCTTCATGCATTTAAAAGGCTGTTATCGAAAAGCCCTACATTTTGCGTGATTTCGCACAACAGCAATGAGGTAGATGCGCAGACGACATGAAACGCAGCACAGAGCGCGCATTCATGCGTTGTTTAAGTGGTCGAAATATGCGCATCATTGAGCGCTCAGTATGACCTCTTGCGATCAAAATTGGACTTCGTTTGTGGCGAGCAGCAAGCAAACACAGCAATCGTGAGCTAACGCTAGTAACAAGCGTGAGCGAAAATGATTCAATTGATTTACGTGAATGCGCCTCGCGTAACTGTGTTCGTTCAGAGATCGGTGTTTAGCCGATCCTATGTAAACTAACTAGCTCTCTTGCACATACACCTCGCTAGCGGTTTAATAAACTTATTGAGCTACTCGCCATCGGCATTTTTTTGACTCCTTCCGGTCAGGCCGTGTCTACGTAGATTGTAGGTCCTGGTGTGGTTTCCAAAACCGCACCGAGGCCCGCCACACATTAAACTCACCACTTTATGTCAAGTAATTCATCTCGTCTTCCCACGAAAATCAGAATTTTGCAACCTAAATTTGTCTACACTTATTCGAAAATATGCCTACTGTGATGCATTAGTAAGTGTGCTAGTTTTTTGCCAAAATAAGTTTTATATAAATGGCGCTTTGCTACAAAGAGAGAAAGTGCAATCAGGTAGTGAAGTGTTCGTGTGAGGCCAGGTTAGTTTAGTAAAAGCCGAGGAGGTATAAGAGATTCATTTCTCCCTAATGACGTTATTAGAAAAGACCTCCATAAATTCTCGCAACTCCTCGTGCGACTTTCTTATTAGATCCTCCAGAATCTGATCAAAGATTTCTTGCTGTTGCTTCTCACTCAGTTCAGCGAATTTGACGGTGCCTTGCCGTGCTCTCTCCCCTCTCTTTCGCCTCTAACCACCTACCTCCTGCCACAAGGCCCGTCTGGCTGTCTCCTTCACCTTGCCCAACTCCCCACTCAACATCTGGTCCAGAGTCTCGAGATACCGTTCAAGGAAATCCCGAAATTGTGTTACTGACAGTTTTTGAGACAGGATGGCGCTCAAGTCAATCCGAGACTGATCTGTTCTGCTCACCTATTCGTCCATGTTTTCGTGGAGACAAGTTATAAGAGTGTCAGCAAATTGAGGTCATTTTTTATCCTTACGGCTGTACACACGACCTAAAAACGAGCATGGATATTATTGGGGTGATTTCGTGGAGGTGATTATGTTTATGCTGTGGGCTCACAGTAGCCTCGGTGGTTAAGATAACAACGAGTAGGAGAGCAGATCACCGTTATCCTCATGATGCGCCCATCACTCCTCCCCAACCAATATGCTCTTCGCATAGTTCTCTCTAGGTAAGTGAGTAGGTGGGTGAAGCATGAAGTGTTGTAGCGAAACGAAGTGGGTTATCGGTCATGAGTATGTCAATCTGATTTGCGTAGACGTGCAAATCGTCAAGAGGAGTTGTGGCATGTTGCACTTTATTAACTTAAATGAATTAATGATTTGCTGCAATCCTACTCTTTCTAAAATCTATCATGGTCATCCACTTGAAAGCATGGCAAAAGGTTTATAATTAACTCAGATGTTTTCGCCCTCACTCTCAGCTTAAGCTAATTGCTGCTACGAGCCTAAATTTGTTTATAAATTCACAATGCTGCTAGTCGGCTGAGCAGACAAGTTCGCTAATTTACTTTTGCTCACACCGCGAGTTACGTCCTAGTTCCTGAACTTACAACAACCAACTTGTAAAATTTTAAACCGACATTTCTACATTGACAAGTCAGCACTTGCATCCTGTTTCACGTGACATACACCGCTTTCGCTGCTTCCAGCAAGCTGCTTGTGTAATTTATCGAGTCGGGTCTTTCTTTAAAATTCACGAGCAACGAGTCATTTATACCGACACCTCTTGTCGTATGGATTTCTACATTGGTAAATTTCACATGATGGAATTCAACAAATCGTTAGTTCCCTTAATGAAATCGTGCATCACTCAAATTCCCAGCCGACTCGGTCATAGAATATGCAGAAGCTCTTGATTTTCGAAAACACGCCTGCCCGCCAAATCCTAAAACCACAATAACACGCCCACCTCGAGTTTCGCCACAAATGAAAGTACAGTGTCTTGAAGGAACTAAGCGGAACCTACCGATATCTCTTGGCTTTCATCTGCTTTGATTGCTTAGCTCCAGCGACGCTATTGACAAAACACCAAACGCTTTTCATGTGATCCTGTTTTGGAAATCTGGTACGTTTTGTATGCAACCAAAAACAACCCTTAGATAAGTGGCACCCTTTTGGGGATCCACGATTCCCCAAGATTGGTTTCTGATGCTATTTACAGTTATTCACTAACATTTGTTTTGCTACACTTTGTATAAAGTCAAGGTCAACCTGACTTGAATTAGTTTCTCTTCCGTACTGCACGCCGCTCGTGGCTGACGTGAATACAGCTCTCTACACGAGCTCTGGTCTTGTTCTTGTATTAGCCTGGCAAGGTCGGTTCTAGCTTCAGCTAGGGATCTGGTACCATTATTTGAGTGGTTTCCTCTTGTTACGGGCAAACGTAACACACCTAAGATCCCTTGTCTGACGCTAGACCCCACCTTTCCACACTAATGCAAGTCAAGATAGCACCTCGTGCGGAGAGCTTTTACCATCTCAACCACAAGCCAAGTGATTTGTCAGAATATGCCCACATATTTAAGGCAAGAGTGGCCTTGATTAGATCTATCAAGGCAGATTAACATAGGTGAAGCTTACACCGGGGTGCCGTGTGTGACTCAATTACTTATGTAGCATGATTAGGGGAATTGAGTAAAAAATGATGACATTCTGACACACAATGTACCGTCTTGTTGAATGCTGAAACCTCAACAGTATCACTTGCTATGCTTCTACCGTTCCTTTTGTACAGTGTTCAGAATTCTATCAGGGGGCTCTGAGGGCTCAATATGCCACTCCATGAGCCACCCACACGAGCTCAAACTGTACCGGGTCATGAGATACTGTTTGCACGTACTTCTAAACGGAGATCGAGTGAGCAGCCATTTGATGCAGCAATTTAAAATTCTGCTTATGGCTATAATTCGAGATGAATTTTTTTCACTCCGTTAGATGACACCAACTGGTAGACATGAGCCAATTAGGCACTGCTTGAATGTCAAAAACCTTTAACCAGTTAACACATCTTCGGAATTCTTGTCACTTCATCGCCGCGTCAACGCGTCTTCATTCACAACGTGTAAACGTATAAAGGAGTTTGGCGAATCCACCTGCCTATTGATCTTACTGCGCGAGGCCGAGAGAAGTGAGCGGTGCATGCTTTCTTATCGCAAGTCGCGACACGCGCACCGTGTGTTGCTCCTAGTAGCAATCCCTGATTTCACGGCGACCCTGCTTGTTCTTTGTCTCTTGTGGTCTGTCTGGTTATCCCCAGCTGCAAATTCACTTTGTTGTTGGCCCCAGCATGTGGTCTTGAACCACGCCAGGGCCACGGAATTAACCCTGGCCCAGTTACGTTTCCATGGTACCCGCGATGAAGAAAAAGATCGGAGAGGACGCGGACACAACCGTTTACTTCAGAGCTCCTCCACTTTGGTGTCGTTGTGTCGTGTGTGGGGTTTGCGCGTGCGTATTTATACCTCGGATGCGTGAGTCAAAGATGCGCTAACATCACGACCTAGGTGTGGGGATACTCCAAGATAAATATTCGTGCTAATGAAGGGGGAGTTGAGGATTCGCGCGGCTGGCGACATGCTGCGAAAAGGGGAGCCCTGTGTAGGAGGTGGAGCGGCCGGATTAAGGGGTCGAATAAGCACGATTCACAACAACTTCTTGTCATTTGTACCGCGGGTCATCCAATCATCTCTCGAATTTCCCATTTGGATGTCTCAGTTCAATGCCAATATCCTGAATTCAACTTAGATTGTTGAACAAAGCTGAAATACCTTCGTTGATTAACCAGGTCAATCTTCGTAGAGTCCACAAGTAACCTTATCGAAATTACACCTGTTACGATTATTCACGCGGTTCAGCACTGAACGTCCGCGATTTCTCAATGGGCAATTTTGGCATAATTATCTTTATTCGGCGAGAACATGGGTGAATAGGCAGAAGAATCTTTGACATTCAGCGATTATATGAAGTGGCATGGTTTTTTATCCATCCACATCCTAAATACCTTCTCTGAATTAATTTACATCACAAAGCTTCATTTCTGTTTCATTTCTACTCCACTGGCATGGAGAACGTTAGCGCGGTTGAATCCGAACAGCATACGTCTTCATCCTACGTCTCCATTAGGAATTCCAGTCAATGTCACACATGTTTGTCATGAGAATACTTAGGCTGTTTTCGTGCCTAAGAGTTTGGACAGTTCAAACGCGAATGCTCCTGAATAGGCGATCGCCACACACCTCGTCATTTGGCCAATCTCTTGCGTTCTGTTCGACAACGTTTCATAGCTAGCATGTGACAGACTCGCATGCCAAGATGAACGTCGCTCGCCTGGCACGTGTAACAATCGCCTTTCCACTGCGCAAATGTGTAAAAAACATTAGATGTATCGCGTGTGATTTGTGTATATTACACTTCAGTGACTCTGGTTCATTTATAAATGTCGTGACAGTAAAGGAGTTTAATGAACGAAACCTGTCATCGTTTAGTTATTGAATTACCACACTGATTATTATTTTGAATTACACGACATCTCACACATGCATGTGCGCGTTAGAATTCTCCAATCATTTCATAGAATGGTTCTCATGTATCATCATCATCATCATCCTCATCATCATCATCATATTTTTCGTCTGACCTACCAATCCTTGTATTTGGCCATTCAATATTCCTACCTGATTAGTTTGAAAATTCAACTTATCAACAAATGTGTGCTATTAGATTTGCTCTCCAAAGAACCCAGATCCACAGTCTTGCCTGTTTCAACAAGTTGACTCGAACAACAACTCATTTGACAAGGTTGCTTAGCAAGTGATGTGTTTACTTTTGAAACACTAAAGAATTATAAAGTGAGGTTGCGCCTACAGAAATCAGATTGTCAAAAGAAGCCATGTGAAACCTGCTGTAATGCTGGCCACTATGGAAGCACACTTTGCAGCACTTCAAGCGCCTTCCCCTTCAGGTACCAACGAGCTGACTCTCGTAGCTTGCGAAGCTCGTCCTCCAACAGGCTGACGGCATGGTTTCCGAAGTCGACATCTGATTTGGATATAGTGATCTCTTCTTCGCTTCCTGTCTCGTCTTCAATCCTGTTCGCCTCAGCGGTTGAAAGAACAAGGAATAAAAGAGCAAGTATCGAGATCACCGTCATCCTCACCATGTGCTCACCTCTCCTCTCCCGCCACTCGATCTTGCTTATTTGCGCTTTGCATGCTACATGTATCGTATGCAAGCCAACGCATGGTGTGGTTTTGTGAGGTTAAGTGCGTAGATGTGTGAAGTATCAAGTGTTGTACCGAAACGAAGTTGGAAATCGATCATGGGTTTTTACCCTGCCGTGTATAGATGTTAAAAATTGTAAACTTAGGAAGGAGGTGTCGTGGATGATGTGAAAGTGGTTGTGTAGATGCCTCGACTAATTTAACTGAGGTGGCGATTGAATCACACCGGCTGTCGTGTGCAATGAACCGCTATTATGCGATACCATGTGTTATTCCTTAATAATAGCCTGATTTTTTAGGCCTGGCATGTAGCATCCAACTGTTTAAATTTTAAATTGAGACAATTACAAATGCAAGTTAGGCTTTTCATTCTCCAGCCTCTTCGTTACTAGTAGTCCGAAGACAGATGCTTTAACGCTGATTGTGAACGAAGATTAATGCGGACTTTGATGAAAAATAATTGCAGGAGATAAAATCGAGGTCAAGGTCGATGTCTATTTTTCATCCATAACTCATCATTAGTCATCTGAGTGGTCGAAAGTTTTATGTCCACCTCAGTATTTTAAATTTTTGACTCAAAATTGTTTTACAAGTGGTGTCAAGGTGTGTGAAATTGTAATGCGGGATCGCTTCAAATCGTTTTTCCATACCTGGTTTTTCGATCGTTAGTTGCAATTTGGCTTAAATAGGAAGGTGGCTTCGGAAAACCAGATACAAATGTCACATGTAATCGAAGTTCTGCTCACGGAAACCCAGTTTCGCTTGGTGGTCATTTCAACTACTGTCAGGTCGTCGTGCTCATGGACTCATGAATCAAATAGATAGCAGCTGACGCAATTGAAACACATGTTCAAATTCGTCAACGATGAGTCCAGCATCTCATATCGACTGGCATTATTGGGCATGTTTGCCACTGAACTAAAAGTGCAGTTATTACATTGCCAGAGTGACTCTGCCTAGGAATTAGTTATCGCAGAGTATAGTAGTTTCACTGTGGACGGTGGCATTGGGAGTAAATTGCTCTTGTAACACGGTGATGCGTCATTTAGCCTTCCATGAACCTGTGACAAAAAAGACGATCTGTAAATTTGTACATGCATTCGGATTAAGCACATTTATCCTAAACCGCGTTTCTCGTTGAAGTGCTTTCTGATATCAATAGCCGCGAAAATGGAATTACCATCAGCACGTACAATTAATTGTGCTGATGGTAATTCCATTTTCATGTTGTTGACTGTCAATTATTTGAATGTGTTGTGTACATTTTTTAGTATTCATTCAATTTCACCAAACCGATTTACTTTCTAGTCCACGTAAAGCACGTCTGTCTGCCGTCCACGCACCTCTAGACAGTCAAATGAGAAACCGATGGAGAACTCGTGGACTCCTTACCGTGGTAAGCGGTAAGCACACATTAACCCAAGCCTTGCCTTTGATAAGAACTACCTTCTCTACTTCGTCAGCATCATTAATTACATTCGCGATGCTGCCATTGTGAGGAAGTGCTTCATGCTAAACGTCTCTAGTAGTGGTGACCAATGAGGCGGCAAAAAAGTTGTTTAGCGATGTATGCGTGCCGAAATAGTATTAGTAGGTTTAGTTAAGACGAGAATTTGAATCACATTGTTTACACTGAGGACTGTGGATGCATGTTGTTGTCATGGGCTTTGACCATCACAATCACAGCCAGTTTTGATGTAAATAGGAAGGTGAGGAAGCTATCAACTAGGCGCCGTCCCGGTGATTTCTTTTTCTAACGTAGTTTATTGATTTGCTTGTCGGTAATGAAAGTCAATCCTTGTTGCTGCTGTTGTTGCATCTTTGACCTGAGAGCAATACCGAATTCGGTCATCAATAACTTAGCTTCGGGTACGCGATTGCATTGCTTATTTGCTTGGGTGCGTGCAAGTGTCAAATCAGCCTTCATCCTGAAATGACTTTCGGTGAAGCGTTTATTTTCACGCAAAGGGGTCATTTGGAACTGAGCCACTAAACCTACACACCTGTGTACTACGACACGGGACGTAGTGTTGGCAGTTTTCTTTGGACGTGACTTGTACAGTTTGACTCAGTAAACACTCAAAAAACAAGTTGGGGCATTTATCTAGTTGGATTTAGCAGGTATTCGCACAAATTCAAATCGGGTTCAGTAATGCCATTTCTCGAATTGTACAATCTGCCCGACTGCGCAAATAAGCACCCCCTGACTCTCAACTCGTTTATTACGGTCCATTACAACACCGAGCTCTACTAGATTGCTTACGTGTACATTGCGTTGAGCTAATCGTAATCTGTTGGATAATGACTGAACTGAACACGACCAAATTTTTTACCTCATTGATCATTTTAGGCTGCGTGTCAAAGCCAAAGAACCGACTCTGTCCTGGACATATTTCCGCTGATCAATTGCCACCCAGTCGGTTGAATGTGATCATGCTGCCTACCTATTCACCACAATTGCTAGGTGCTCTCACTAGAACCGACTTTATCGCATTTGCACATTGTTGCGATTTCATCATTTTTTACCAGCAAAATGCCCAATTTATTGCTGTTTCTTTCAAGTGAGAAGATGCTCAGTGTGTAAACAACTCTTTTTGGCGTAGTTTAAATGTCGCAACGTGGTGGGTCATGTTGGCGCAGCAATTTCCACAAAAGGCATGAAGATGTCCAGACTGTGGTCTGCCGTAATTGGCCGACGTTCGAATTGGTGGTTCATGTGTTCTTACAAATCAGTGAATGCACTCGCAGCATGGGCGTTTCCCGATGGCATTTGTGAAGCAAACCTCTGAGGAGACAGGATGCCCACCCGCCCACTTTCATCACACAGCAGTCTGTTTATGTAATCGTGAATTGTGCGTGACGTCCATGACATGCGAAAGCATTTGCCGTACTTGAACATCGGAACTGTGTCTTCTAAGTGTGTGGTATTGGGGGGGGGGGGCTTATGGAATAGGTGAAGGATGTGTCTGTAGTTGTGGCCTGCAGATTTAGGAGGTGCTGGCTTGTGGTAAACCGTGTGGTGAGTTTGGTCAGATCACCTCATGGACTGCAGTTCGCCTTGACACCGTGTTTCTACCGGATTCGGTTACTCGAGTCTCGTATCGTGCTGCACTGATGGGACCAACTCAACCAATTACAAGCATGCGAAATGAAAGCGTTCACGGTGTTTTCATTGTCCTCTGAATCTGTTTGAAAAGCTCGATCAGAGAATCAATTCGCTTCCAAATGTCCGAGTCTGTCTTATGTGTTAGACTAGACACAAACGAAGTCCCTACAACAGCGGTGAAATTTTCCGAAGTGCCATGGTTAGTGTGGAGGATACTGATTCTGCATTGATCATATCTCACCACACTAGAAGTAAAAAAAGACAAAAATTCACTTGATTAGTCAAATCTGCCTTTCTTTACTTCCCTTACGAGTAATAACGCGACGATAAATGATAGGTGCTTATGTGGCAATCGAAGTCCGACTCTCATGCCAACTACTAATTGAGGTTGTTTGATCATATAAATGTTCAACCTCGTTTGCCATCTCTGACATCGCGTATTACGGATATTGCCCACATGACTTGGCCGCATGTTCTAAGCGATCGCACGATATCCGTTGGTGCTGCATAGAGTGACTTGAAGATCCATCAGGTTGTTCATAATCTGCCTCCACCACAATCGCTGATTCAGAAATGCCCACAGCGTGTCAGATGTACTGCTTTGTTCAGCATATCTGCATTTGAGGACATCTGCTTGTGGCAGAAGACCGACTTTAATTATGCCAATGTGTTATCTGTCACACCAACTGCGTGCAATAGTGGAATAAATTAAACAAATAGAACTTAAAAAACAGTGTGGAGTTGGTGACATTGTTGAGCAAACATCGCCTGCTCAAAATTCTTACAAACAACATCGTTTTGGTGCCTAATAAACGATGTCTTGTGATCTCAAACCAGCAGCATGGCGTGACACCGATTCGGTATGTACCACTTGTAAATATAGTTCTTCCTAATGTGAACACATTGTGCTGTTATCATGAAAATGATAGTGACTATGACTACCCCAATGTTTACGCGTTTGGATTATCAGTAATGTGGGAAAATCAAATCTTCTTGAGTAATTGATCTCAAAGTGATCCTATTCTCAGGCAAACCAGCACTTCAGAAACTACACTCATCTCTATTTGTCGCCCAATGTTCTACATTGTTGTGTCAGTGCTTGAAGACATCCCTAAGCAAAGAAATCATTTGTTCTGACAACGGTGCTTTATTAAAGAGAAAAGAAGTGCAGGCAGATATTGAACCATTCACGTAAGACCAGATTAGACCACTCACAAGCCAATGAATTGTAGGGGACTCATTCCGCCTGTGTTGCCGTAATCGAGAAACTTTTTCTTCGCGTCACGCAATTCCTCCAGCGACTCTCTGTTCACGTCCTCCAGAATCTGATCAAAGATTTCTTGCTGTTGATTCTCACTCAAGTCAGCGAATTTGACAGTGCCTTGCCGTGCTCCCTCCCCTCTCTTTCGCCGTTCACTACCTGCTTCCTTTCTCAAGGCCCGTCTGGTTGCCTTCTTCACCTTACCCAACTCCCCAATCAACATCTTGTCGAGAGTCTCGAGATAGCGCTTGAAGTAATCTCGGCGTTGTGTATCTGAGAGTTTCTGAGACAGGATGGCGTTTATGTCATTCAGGGTCTTCTCTGCTCTCCTCGACCATTCCTCCACGACGTCGTCGGAGTAAGTCAACAGTGAGTCATCGGATTGTGGCCATTCGTCATCCCCACGGCTGTACACACGACCTGGAAACGAGAATGGTTGTTATGGAGAGGTGATTACCTTTGTGCTGCAGGCTCACAACGGCCTCAGTGATTAAGAGAACAATGAGTAGGAAAGCAGATATCGGCATTCTCGTCATCTTCACCATGTGCTTACCTCTCATCCCCAACCAATCGACGTTGCTTATATGCGCTTGGCATGCTACATGTATCGAATAAAAGCGTGCACATTGTACTGCTAAGTGAAGCTAAGTGCGTATATGAGTGAAGTATCAAGTGATGTAGCGGCAATAAGTGGGATATCGGTCATGAGTGTGTCACCCAAGTTTGTGAATACCTGTAAATCGCAAAAGGGAGTGAAATGATGTCACAGATAGGTAGGACTGATCATGCTGCTTTCACCGCTTCATCATATATGATGCGCAATGATTCAAACTGAAGGCATTTTGTGATGGACCGGTATTCTCCGGTCTCATCATCCATCCCGTAACAAAGTGGTACGAAGGATGAGTTCTGTGGGTGGATTTGTGTGTGTCCGAGCGCCTAGTTTAGAGTCGTGTTTCGCTTTACCCACATTAATGAGCGATTTGAATGACGCCGTGTTCAACACTAACCCAAACCACTTTCAACGTCATATCCCCAACTGCCAAATTTATATAAAGTTTACATGCTCACTTGACTATCCCACAGTCCATCAAACAAAGATCTCAATTGTACTTGTGCTCAATCTAAAAACTCCTCCTCATACTCTCATGCATGCTTGAATGCGTTAAACTCGAATGGCGACATCAAAATATTGTGATCTACGTCGTCCTGCATAATGCTTGTGTAATTAGTAGAATTTGTCTCTTGTTCAATGAGGTCAACCATCGAGTCTTTTGAATTGAAATCTCTCCCTCCGTACTGACTGGAATCCTGCCGCAAATTTGATGGATCTCACGCTAAGGCCCTATTTGTCATCGCCACCAGTCTGCACGCGATGTAACAGCTCGACAATTCGCTTGTAGAATCATGAGGTTGTTGGCAATCCATGTCGTCATATCCCTCATCGAGACAACCTACCTGGTACACATTAGGCAAGCATAACCTCTTGAGATTTCCTCGCATTAATCGGCATTGTTTGCCCAGCCCTTGCGACGCCACTCACCATACACCATACGCCTTGCATGTCATTCTCAATTTAGCATCCTTTCGTCTTCCCCCTTCAACCAATTTTTAATATTCCACGTGTCACCACCTAGGGCTGTCAGCCCATTCTGCCATTCCTCTCCCATTTACACCACACACTGTTAAATCATTTCCATCCAACATCTGGATTTGATTCGGCAGCTTAACAATTTGCTAAAATTGCAGGCGCACATTTCTACATTGTCAAGGCATCACCTGCATCCTGTCTCACGCGTGACACAAACCACTTTCGCTGCTTTCAGCACTCTGCTTATAAAGGTTTGGTCACTTGGAACTTCTTTCAAAGGAAAAGTCAACGAGACACTGACATCTGCATCTCCCGTTTTATGGTTTCCACAATGCATCATTTCACAAATTGGTCCTTCCACCATGGAAACCGATCCACACTCAAAGTAATTACTTGCCGGTTTGCCTCACCTGAAGTCTACTATACAGGAGAATATCCTGGCTGTCCCTCGCGCCTGTCTTCCAATTCCACAACCATAATTACATGGCCATCGCGAGTTTTGCGTCAAAATGTACCTCATCTGTACGGAAGTATGTGGATTTCTTGCAATCATAACCTGCCACGAACAAAACACCAATCGATTTGCATGCGGTTCCTTCATAGGCAACAATTACTCTCCCTGTTGCATCAATTGCTTCATTTCCAATGTTTCGTGAGTTTGCTCGTGTATCCATTCTGACACTCCATGCAGCATTTGCAACAACTCAAACTGCGGTTAGTCATGCTAATAACGCACTTCCAGGCTGTTTGAATGCTTCTTCAAATTCAGTTCGTGGGCACAACCAATAAATGCCAACTTTTGGAAGTCTGTTTATAGTTCCCAATCACTTGGAAACGTCCTACGAATCTAGAAGTTGTTAAATGCCAGATAGCATTAATTCAGGAGAACCATCGTCTAACAAGTCCCATGCCATTTCCGTGTCAGCTCAACTCTTATGCAATCATGCGCAATTTGCAAGATAAGCTAGCACATCCACCCTTTATTAAACCCGAGTCACTGAACGCATATCGACATTTCAACGCATCAGATGCCCATTCCAGGATGCAGTGTGCGTTAACCGCCCTTTTAACATACGCAAATTGCAAATTGTATTTTTGGTGGCGCACAAATAAATACTATCTAATAAAGCACTTATGCGCTATTCGGGTGGATTTGTCAGTGTGTGTGATCCTTGGTTTATGGACGGTCA
>UXSR01005677.1:0-28817 GCA_900604375.1 Mesocestoides corti
GTCAACTGCGCCGTCGACTCTGCGCATCTGCAACACACGAAAGACACGCACCAACACACACACACAGTAAGAAGAACTGCAAACCCACAGTCGCCGGTATCGCCAAAAGAAGGGAAACTAACTTTAGCAGATGGTTTGCTGACGCCGCCAGACAAATTGCCAGCTGATCGATGACTGAGGTAGTCTCGGTTGTGCGCGGAACGGAGGCCTGCAAAAGGATTCACGTGTTACCATGGTGGGACAGTTTTGCGTCTATTTGTCGCACACTCTAATGAGCCGGTACAGTGATCCCTCGCCTCGAAAGTCGCCCACGAAATTTCTTTATAGTGATCTCATCTTACCCTCAATGTTACTACTCATGGTTTGGGGCTAGGAAGTTCTTACTTTAGACGGTTTCGCAATTCATCGATTCGATCAAAAACGCACAGAATGCGTACTATGACAAAACCTGATTAGCATCAGGTCCAAGAAAAGTTCTGAGCGCAACAAACTACGATCAGGTACAGTCTACTTGGTGTGACTCACCATGAGGAATGCCTTGTCAAGAAAAACATCAATAACACTGACAAGGTCCCGGTTGGAAAGGAGCTTCGGTTTGGAGGTGGTGTCGAAAGAGTTCCACTTGAGGAGGGTGCAGAAGACGCTCTTCCAGCGCACAACAGACCAGGCAAGTGCCGAGGCGACTGCCGGAGGAAGGCCGTTGTCCCCGCCACTGCTCGTCTCAAGGCCACGAAAAGCCCACTGGAAGAAGAGGGGGGAAAAGGGGTGGTAGTGTGGGGTGAATATCGACCGACCGACCGCCCTCAATATATATCCATATTTCAGGCATTACCTCTAGCCATGGCAGAAAGAGCTGCTCTGTAAATTGCTTCAAAGCGGCAATAAATCGGTCGTCCGGAGTGTCGGAGAGTCTGAAAAAAAATGATGAAAAAGAAACACCACGTGCAAGAAGAAAGGTGTCTTGAGGGCCCAACGAGAATATGGCTCCTCGAGCCGGCGGCTTACTTGAGTGCTTCAAATAACTCCACGGCCAAGATCGTGGCAAAGTGTCCCGATATCTCCAGATCCACTATCGACATGGTCATCTGTGAAAAGGGGACGAAGAGGAATTAGACCCCACGCGGAATGAGAAACTCAGTGAAGAGAGGTTTGACAAACCTTAGAAGACTCGTAGGATGCCATGTGCTTGAAAAATGGCTTGCTGAGAGACTGCCAGAAGTTGGGGCTAAAAAATGCCAATACGCAGACGCATTGGTGACCACTTCTGTAGCTACGGTTTGCACAGAGATTACATGACTCATTCCTTCCCATTGTTAATACGATTTGCCTTCTATCGACTCCAAAAGCAGGTAAAATATGACCTCGATTTCAAATGTTAGCCTAAGGCCAATTGTAACCAACATTTTCGACATCATTAGCATCATGTACGCACTGAAGCAGGAAAATTGGTGGTGGTGGTGGTGGTGGTGGTGGTGGTGGTGGTGGTGGTGGTGGTGGTGGTGGTGGTGGTGGTGGTGGTGGTGGTGGTGAGGCTTACACGGACACATGAAAAGTTTTTTGACAGAGATCACTTCAATGAAGTGATGTTGATCTTGGATCACCTCATTACCAATGATTTCGAAGTCTGGCAAGCACAATGAAACCTAAAGCTTGAGCTTAGCCAATCAGAAAAAAACTTTCAACAATGCTCTGATTGGCGAGACATCAGCCAATCCGAACTAACCTATTTTAAAATCAATTTTTTACGATCGCAAACGTAAACTCACATTTCACAGAACTGGACTCTGAAGGGATTCATTGGCTGCGTCCAAATGGCAGAAATGAGTTTCAAAACTGACCAATACAGGTTGACACACTGAACGCCTGATTCCTTCTAGATAAGAAAAGGCAACCATTGGTGCACTCAAGGTCTATTGCTTCACTTACACAACACCGAAGCTTGAAGTACAAATCTCACCGCAATTAAGTCGAGTGTAGCAATAACACCGTCGCGTAGGCTCCCAACGTGCGCACCTGCGTCGTCGTCACCCGATGAGGCGTAAGACGAGAGCATCCTAACGAGCGTGAAACCAGGTCCACTGAAGGGCGCAATCGCAAGGCCATTGATGACGTCATAGAGGACGGCTACGGATAGCCAATCATAGAGGCCAGTTCGGGTGATCTGGTCCTCTGTTGGCGACGAGAGTCGCACCAAAATGAGCTGTTGCAACTCCGGTTGAATGTCATGCAGGTACGGCGTAACCAATTTCCCTGGAAACTATAACATTATTCCGACAAGGGGTTATCGGGATTTAACCGTGGCAGTAACTTCAACATGAAATCCACGAGTCTACCTGAATCATCTTTTTGAGTAAATTCACCGCCGCCCGGGTTAGTCCGACTCCACAACTGACATCGAGGAATGTGAGGACCTTGAGGAGGTATGGCATGGCAACATCGTCGTTGCACGCTCGTAGATCACCCACCGTGTTGAGAGCCTTCAGGAGTGGTGATGAATTGTTGCGGTCCGACGGAAAGACACTGTGAAGCAGGGTGAAGGCCAACCACGTGGACTGCACACGATGCTGACCCAATGCCGACGCGCCTCCAATCTGCTCGTCTTCCGGACGTGTTGAAAAGCGCAGAAAACTGTGGGTAGAAAAATCGACAACCAATGGCATTGTCTCAGGAATGGCTAGCCGAGCAAATGATTGGTACAAAATGCCCCACACACACGGAGCGCATTCAGCTCACTCAAACTCAGCAGATTGTGGGGATATTGGAAGAGAGGAGGCCGGTACACTTGTGAGGGAGACCAGACAATCCATGAGAGGTCGCGAGCTGGAGAGGACGCGATGTGCGTAGGCCTGAAGGTCACGGAAACGCAGAGGTGCGAGGCATGAAGGGGAGGTAGAGGAGTCAGATTTGCCCTTCTTTTCAACATCATCGCCGTCGCCGTCGTCGTGATCGGGGGGTGAATAAGAGGTCAGAAGTTCAACCAGAAAGAGGAGAGCTTTGTTGACTGGAAAAGGAGAACAGGCACAACAGTGTCTTCGATTCAAATCGAACGATTCATGATGTGGAATAACCTACAGACTGCTGTAGATGGACCAATAGCAAGCTGACATCGCAAAAGGACAAGTGGATTAGAAGCTGATTGGGCGATTTTACGCTCTCGCTGATGCCTACTACGTAAGCACAGATTTTAAGCCACATATCATCAATCCAAAGACAACCATGAGGCTAAATGAAAGGAGGAGGAGGAGGAGGATTGCGCACCTAGACACAATATGCCGATTCCTCTGTCCGGAGAGCCTTGAAGTAATTTCGGAATGATCGCAAAGCCCGACGCGCCATTGCTTCCACCGGCTTCGATGAGGAACTCGAAGCAGAAGACAAGACAGGCGAGGAGAGGGCTGCGCGTCTCATCGCCCACTAGGTCCTCCTCCAGGACATCACTAGAGAAGGAATCAGAGTCCGAAAAGAAGGCGGTTTTCTCAGCTGAGAGAAGGCTCAGCGCCAAGTCAAGATACGAAGAGACGAGTCGGTAGGCAGTAGACGCCGACGCTTCGGCTGTCATCCACGACGGCGTCGTAGATGATGATGACAAGGCGACGAAACGAAGGAAGCACGAATCGCTCAATGTGTAGGTGCCACTACAAGGAGACGAACAAACAGGGATAGAATATGTCAATGACAAGAAGGCGTTGTGATGATCTCACCAACGTACACCTGCTGGGCTAATTGGCTACTCGCGGCGTTTGCAGGAACCGCCGCAGGGAGAAGTATACGGTCAACAAGCAGCCTCCGGAACACGGAATTTGACAATTTATTGAACAGCTCTGCCACCTGGTCGCCGTCTGTGCTGGGCGTAAGAGCATAGGCTGCTGAGCTTGCCGTCAGACGAATGAGACAGGGCAGCAAGTGGTCGGCCGCCAGCATGGCCAGCAACTGGCCGACAGGTGTTTCGCGTTCGGCGCTGAGGTACTCGGTGAACACCCGCGTCACCAGACCCCACACGACATCTGTTAGGACCAGACACCGAACGGGTTCAATCTTCGTCTGAAAGGGTGTGAAAAGGGAGTGTGCGTGTGCGATTGCGTGGAACAGTCGTCGGCAGGACGTATCGTTGCAGCAAAAATCCTACCAAAAGACAGGCGTTTACAAAGTCCAGACACGTGACGAGACGCGACACCGCAGTTGGCAGGTCGGGAAAGGCAGAAATTGACGCGGAACACTCCGACGAAGTGAGTTCTGGAGAACTAGCGGCTTGTTCGGCGTTCTCGCGTGAAAGCACGTGCTCTGCAGACGCAACTATTGCATTGAGCACGGGCCACACAGAGTACTCGTGCTGCCACACGACAACTTTCCCCTCTAGAGAACACCAAAAATTTGTGTTGGGTTTGGATGGCTGACGAAGCCTCCTCACTCAACTCTAACCACAAAACTCACCTTGTCTGAGGAATCCCACAGTGCCAGCGGGTAGGCAGATGGCTAACGGATTCTGTGAGCCTTTTTTGTACTTGGCGCATGTCCCTACATCCAACCAATCAGGTGGAAGAACCCAGTGCTGGCGAATGAGACTTACTGTCCCAGAACCATTCACGTCCGAGTCGTGAACATGAGCGAGATCCTCGAGAGTTGTCGGGTCACTGGGCTGCGCGAAGTAGGGTACACTGGATATAAGTTGGGTGACCAACTGGGCCATGTCCTGGTCGTTTTCATTGGCTGCTGCGCAGCTGCCGCTGGTGTTAAGCAGGGCGATACAGAGGTGCAGGAAGTCGAGGTCAACCGGGAAACCTACAAGTTGAAGTACACGGAGATGATGCAGCTTGTGTTCATGGTACAGAGGAGGAGGAGGAGGAACTCACGCTGTGCAAGGTCTTCTACGATGGCAAGAACGCGTTCACCGATTCCCGCGGGTTGCAGTGTCTTGCCACCGTCCTTACCGCCACCGGCGTCGCCGCCGCCGCGGCACTGAACAACCACGGAGAGAGTTTTAGCCAAGAGTCGAATGAAGGTGTTGCGATGACTTCCAAGGGAGTCGAGAGCAATTTGACTTGCCATGAGTGTGAGCAAGTCGAAGACGGCCAAATGGCTGCAGAGGCTGACAACACTCAAGCTCTCCGGGATGACAAACAGTTCAAAAGGCGACGACGCAAAGGAGGTGGTCCTGGCCTGCAAAGAAGACGAATAATCATTCCTGGAACACAAGTAGGAGGGTGTGTTAAGTCCTACTTGAGTGCTTACTGCCATGGTGAGGGGTTTGGGTTCACAGAGGAGATCGCAGAGATAGCCAAAGACGTCGAGTTCTTGGATTGCAACGGCAGCATAATTTGATGCCGTAGCTAGGTCAGCCGGAGTCGTAGCAAACGCTGAACCGCACACAGCAGCTAGCAGGAGTAGGGGAGCGTTGCTAGGAGACCTGCTGAGACTGGAGACGCTTGTCAGGAGGCGACTGTGGTTCTGCCGCATAAAGTGCTTGTCACTTTGACAACCAGAAGCGTAGAGACAGCGGTCGTCAAGACGACCAGCTCGAATCAAGATGAAGCACTGGAGGCTTCTACACAAAACGATCAAGCGGGTGCTTAGGAAACTCATACATGGACAAAACCATGAGCAAATATTGGCAAGAAAGAAGCAAGAGTTCTACTTGATGACTGGCACACAAGAACAAACCTGATTCTGTCGATGATTTGACGGCAGACCGTAGAAAGGCACGAGAATTCCTTCCGCGAGAAAAACATCGATTGCTGAATAAGAGAAGATGCACCAACGTGATCTCAGCAATCAGATGCCAATAGTTGCAGTTACGTGACTCAAACTTACCCAAAAAGAATCAAATAGAGAGGAGAACAAACTTCCCTCATTGGAGTCCTCTAACAGACCTAAATCGCCTGACACAGATGCCAGAATGGCTTCTAAAGTCAGTTCAACTTCACGAAGTAGCTGACAGAACCTAGCGTCAACTGACAACTCAATTTGGGTCTGAAAGTGAATAGAATGGAAATAGAAATGAAATAGAAAAA
Organism: Mesocestoides corti; assembly: GCA_900604375.1. Taxonomy (NCBI): domain Eukaryota; kingdom Metazoa; phylum Platyhelminthes; class Cestoda; order Cyclophyllidea; family Mesocestoididae; genus Mesocestoides; species Mesocestoides corti. Next base: position 6,009 of record UXSR01005677.1, read on the forward strand.
AAAACATTGGACAAGTAAGCAAAATGGCACTTACTCTTGTAATAAACGTTTTGCCTAGAAGTTCACTGACTGAAGCATAAGAATTTCGAAACTGCTCAATCAACTGAATTTCGAGGTATTAGATTTAAAGAATCCCTTTACCAGCTGAGCAAAATCCAAATGTGATTTGAACGACGTAACACCAAACAAAAAATCTGAGGAGGCAAACCAAGATTCTTGCCAATGAGAAGCCATAATTTTTTGAAGTTGAACGAGGCTTATTCTTTCCTGCCAATAGATTCTGCGAATTTCATCCATGGTTGACTGAGAGCGCGCCGAGTTATAGAAGTTCTACAGCGAGTGAGATTAAAAACTTCCATACCGATTGTTTAAGAATACTTTTTGGTCCCGCCTTCAGCAAGAATTCTTTGTACATACTGTAGGAAACTGATGTTGAAGTAGACTGACACATTGTTATGGAAAAATTAACTTACTAAGAAGTTCGCGAGCTTAGGCACAAACACCTTCTGCAAATCGTCCATGTCAGCATTTACTGACCTATTTAAAAGCCGAATCAAACTTAAGATAGACTAACGCTTCTAAATTGAAGTATTTTAAACCATTATTAAGTTGTTCTTTAATGGCAATGATCTCAGGAGCCAGATGTTCCTACAAATTTATTATACTATAAATGGAGACAAACAGCCGATAGGGTTCCGTTTTGTGCCACGATTCGACTTAACACTTTGGTGCATGCCCTACATTTCAAAATAAATCGACGGTACGAACTTACATCCCAACGTTTTACCATACACACGTTCACAAATGCACACAGTTAATCTTAAAATTTGGTTGGTTGACAATTTTGTTTGACCTTAAAAAGGAACATTCAGCGAATTAAAACTTGGCTGAATCTGTGACACAGGAGTGGGTGCGAGGTTACAGGTGGTTTATCATTGGGGCAATGTTTCACTATTCGAAACGCGCTTTTCCGATTCTTTTAAATATTCGGCCATTATCAACGGATATAACTAGTGTGCCATTGACTCAAGCGCTTTCCACTTTCAAGCCTAAATCCCCACTTTCCTCTCTAGCCAATGAATCCTCGGTAAAAATAACTACTCTTAAGAATGGCCTAACTGTTGCTTCGCAAAATAAATTTGGCATGCACTGCACGATCGGAGGTATGATGAACTTCCTTTTTAAGTGTTACCTTTTAGCGATGATTAGAGCTGGGCCTCGCTATGAAAGTGGTACCATCAGTGGCACATCACATTTCCTGGAAAAACTTGGATTTCACGTAATAATGCCTCATTCCTCCATTCTACTTTATAGTCAAGTGATGGTTTTAAAGACCGGGATCACATACAATCCACAATGGAGTCTTGCAATGCTATATTTGATTGTCAAATATCGAGGTAGGCTGTCGTAATACCCAAGCCATTTACTTAATCTAATCGTTAATGTTCCACATTAATCCCACTAGAGATTTCATAGTGTATGCTATGTCAGGAGTAAATCATCACTTAAAAACGCTTACTCACGTCCTCTCTGAGACCGTGATGCGGCCCAAAATTACAGACGAAGAAGTTGCAATGGCGGCGCGGGCCATTGGATTCGAGTTAGTTGGAATGGAAATGGGTCCACCAGTTGAGCCGATTCTAAACGAATTGCTTCATTCGGCGGCGTTTCACGCCTCCAACACCCTCGGACTTCCGCGCTACTGCCCCAAGGAGTCGCTCGAGAAGATATCCCGCCACGAAATCATGAAGTTTATGGCCTCTTATTACAGGTACGTCATTGTCGTTTTCTGTCATTCGGCAATTAAGTATAACGTCTTCATTGAGTGAACAATTGTTTCTTTTCGTATTCTTGAAGGTGGTGAATCATAGCAGTGCTTCCTGACTCCTCTGTTTTGCCATCTTTCGAACCTAATAATCGTAATCAGACATAACTTTTTATCCTATCACAGGCCGGAGAACACAGTCCTTGTGGGTGTAGGTGTGGACCACGATGATTTTATCCAATACGTGGAATCATCCTTTCTGCCGTGGGATACAAGTTACGGCAGAGAAGTCCCAGAGTCAGAGCGTCTAACCCCGGACAAGTCTACGCCAGTCTACTTGGGTGGTGAGATGTCGGTACGTCAAACGACTTGCGAAATTCGCTTCAGTCCCCATACCCACTGCTCACTCCGGCTTGTTTACTCATTCCAAAAAATTTGGCGTTTCTGTGATCATCGTCGCTTAGATTAGTCAATTTTGCTTCAAAACAGAAGCACAAATTTGCTATTAAATGTCGACTGCGCCCTTTTGTAGCGGCTAGAGTTTAGCACTGCTTTAAAACCCTCTAGTTAACAGCCAGAAACAACCCGAGAAGAGTGGAAAAAGAGGCGACAGTGAACATGACCGTTTATTAGCGTCACGCCAGCCAAGTGTGTCTTAGTGTGTGTGTGTGTGTGTGTGTATGAGTGAACGGATGGCAGGCGTCCGATAACAGTAACCAATGAAAAGGGGATGAATCATTGTCACCGTTAGGTCGGTAACCAGAGTCCGCTACACTTTCCACTAATCGGCATTTGTTAAATTCGTAATTTTCATTGGTTTTCTTAGCCCAGCTCTGATTGGTTCTAGGTGCACAGGGACCTCTCGCAGTACCACGCGCCAATGCCGGAGTTTGCCCACTGCGCCATCGGTCTGGAGGGCTGTGGCTCGAGGGATCCGCAATTTGTCACCGCGTGCCTCCTCAACTCACTCCTTGGCGGTGGCGGATCGTTCTCGGCCGGTGGGCCGGGCAAGGGCATGTACACCCGCCTCTACACCAACGTGCTCAACCAGTAAGTGTTTTAATTGGCCTTTAGTGAGGCCGTAGCAACGCGGAGCCTTACAGCTGCCTTGTCTACACGCAAAACAGGTACCACTGGGTCAACTCAGCCCAGGCAGCCAATCACGCGTACGCAGACGCGGGCGTCTTCGCGATCTCGGGCAGTGCGGAGCCCGAAGACCTCCACCACCTGGTCCGCGTGATCATCAACGAGTTGCGCTTCACCGCGGAGACACCGATTGGCGCGGGCGAACTGCAGCGCGCGAAGAACCAGCTGGAGTCGATGTTGCTGATGAATTTGGAGATGAATCCGGTGGCGTTTGAGGACATTGCCCGCCAGGTGCTCGCCTCTGGTGAATGGAAACCGCCTTCTTATTGGGTGGAGAAGATTAGTGAGTTTTGACGGCTTTTCTGATTGCCTGTTACAGACGATGTCAACTACTCATGTCCTGTATTGCTGCTGCTCTAGACGCGGTGACTGCCGACGACCTCCACGACCTGCTGGCACGCATGTTCAAGTCGCCCATAACCATGGTGGGCTACGGACGCATGGACAAGTGGCCGAAATACCAGGACATCCAGCAGGAATTCGCGGCACCTCTTCACTCTCGCACCACCACGAGCCGTTTTCCCTCGATTTTTAAGCGATTCATCTGACCTGATTGTCGTGTTTTTTTTGTGTACAAACGAGTCTCAGCAATGCGATCTTGTGCTGTTTGCTATCTCTTCCCCCCCCCCCATCCTTCCACCGTCGTTTCGCATCCAATCACTTGTAATAAATTGTAGGAAACGTCAAGAAATATGCTCCTACTTGTGGAATAGTTAGAGGGGATTGGCTGAGCCAATGAACGATCGAATATCGAAGAGGTAGCGCTAACAAGTGTTTGGGTGATGACGTGTGGCGTTGTCGTATTTCCGACATAAGCGAGTATTAAGAAGTGGGCCACCGGTAAGATGATTGGAGAAAAATCGTCTACCACGTGATTGGCTGAGGCTAGATGTCACAACAAACAAACGCCACAAATTCACGTTGACGCCTGATTTTAAAAAGTTTTGCCAATTCAAAAAGGGAGGGAGATGAAAGTACGATTATCGACCGATTTTGAGCACTCAGAACTAAAAATGCTGGTGACCGATTGACTCATACAAAATATAATAAATCTTAGTCAACTCCAAAGCGTATACAAAACAAGGGGGGTAAGGAGCATTGATTAATCTCGTTTTATGCGTTGTCTTTCTCCCCTTTCTCTTCGTCGTCATCATCAGAGCCCAGCAGACGAGTGCGTCGACGTTCACGGTGTGGGGGGCTGGCGATCTGTACGTCTGCACCAGTCTCCTGTAGGGCCGAGTCAATCTCTCTGAAGACATAAAAAAACCGTTTAAAAGAGAGATCAAAACACCACAAATGGCTGTTACGAATAACTAGCCAATGGAAAACGGGCAGCCACGTGATTAAGTAGACACGAAGCAGACCAATGGAAATGGGGCTGACGAGGGGTAGAAGGACGATGAATAACACGTCTTCAATTCGAGGCACGTTTCGAAACCACGACAATTGATCTGGCGATGACGTCAAAATCCGGTGGTGGGTAGGTTAGACAAATTACAAAATACTACTAATAAACAGGTACTAGGCAAACTAATTTGTGGTAATTCGCGCGTCGAAATAGTAGTTATCGCGGAGGCAAGCACAGAATAATTAGGAAATGAAAAATAAAAGCGTTTACGTGCCTCTGCAGGAAATCGATATTGGGTTCACTAGCTCCCAACTTTTCCAGTTCCTCAATCGCCTCGTCGTCGTCGTCATCATCATCCTCTAGGTCGAGTTTCCGTCGTTTTCGAGCCACGGCAGGAGCGTCGTCTACTTCATCTTCGGCATCCGTATTGCTAAAGAGAGGTGGAGGGGAGTTCGATGATGAACCGGGATTGGTGGGGCGATTCGAGTCAGCTGATTGGCCAGGATTGTCAATCTACAGTCAGAAGTATCCCTGTTAAAGCTCTGATGGTCCGTTCTCTTACTGCCCACGTTCGAGCATTCACGCTTATTCCTAATCAATGCAAATCAGTATCACTTCAGGTTTACTTTTGGATAACAAAAAAGCGCTAATTAAATGTTCCATTATCAGAATTAAGCACCACACCACTACTGACAAGTTGTCAGTAAACAGTCAATTTTAACGTTCACAAATCAATTGGTAACGCACCTCTAGTTTGTTGTCTTCATCACTACCACTATCCTCAGCTGGATCGAAGTAAGTCGACCGATTCAATTGTCTGCGACTAACCGATAGCTCCACATCGCTATCAACATCACCATCATCATTAGCTTCATCGGGATCAAAATACTTGGATCGACTCGGTTCTTTTCCACTAGAAGGCACCTTAATCAAAGAAAATTGATCTTAACAAAGCACAACATCCTACTAATAAGTTGTAAGTAGCCAATCTGATCATATATTATGCAATTGGCAGAGGGGATGACCATGTCTTAACAAAATACATTTATTTACTAATAATTTGTCAGCAGCCAATTTGATTCGATCGATTAAACTCGCATTGTGGATGACCATATCTTAACAAAGCACAACATTCTACTGATAAGTTCTCAGTAGCTAATCACTCAACCTCTGCATCATTGTCTTTTTCGCCATAATCATCATTATCTTCATCCGGATCGAAGTAAGATGAGCGACTTGGTCCTTTCCCACTAGCAGGAACCTAAAACGAAGAAAAATAGTAATAATATGCTTGACTGGTAACAATTTAGTCTGAAGGCAGATGAGACAACTAAAATCCAATCAGATGACTGAGTCAAGGTCATTTGCACTCTCCCACCAATCAGATGACAGGAAATATCTGACCAATTGAGATTACCTCCTCCTCGTCACTGAAGCGCTCATTGGTGTTGAAATGCAGCTCCGGCGAAGAGTCTGGTCGAGTCGTCCTCCTGACGCGAGCCTTCTTTCCTCGGGGTTGCTTTTTCAGCACCGATATGCCACCATCGAGCACCTCCAGCTGGGACACTTCCTCGGCGGTCTTTCGACTACTCCGACGTCGCGACTTGCCAAACTCGCTGGCATCGGAGACCAGGCCGAGCTCGATCAACTTCCTGCCCACCTCCTGACGTGTTCGTAGAAGCGGTTCGTCGTCTTCGCCGCCTTCAGCCCGCGCCTGTTTCAACTTGTCCTCGTACTCCAAATTCAGCACACCCATTATATCCGAGAGGAGGTCTGGTGAAATAATCGAGTATAAAATTAACTCTACTTAAAGCTTAATAGTAGGCTGTCTTTTAATGAACGTACGGGATGAGCCTTTGTGTTCAAGGAAGAGCGATTGCAGCATATTAACCTCATCTTCGGTCCAGGGCCTTCTAGCACGCCTGGTGGCTCTTCTACCCTCACCCATATGAATTCTTCAAGGCAAAAAGAAGTAATGAAATTATTTGGCGACCTACGTCATCATTTTGAGTTGCTTAGCAGAGTCAACTTTTCCGAGGAATATGAGGCGCGTAATGATTTGTCGGCGTGTTTTCGTGGGGTCGGAGAGATTGCGCTTCAGCACGTCCACTAAATCATCCCCTAAATAAAAAGCACACACAATGAACCAATGGAAGAGCGGGATTACGGACCGCGCGATGTGATTGGTCAGCAGCCACCCAGCACGAGCACTACCATTGGTCAATGCAAGTTGACTCACCCTGTGGCACTGGATCGTATCTGTAGGCTTCAAAAAGCTGTCCCAATTCCCTGTCTAGGTCGGTGCTCCATGTTGCGGCTTTGTGTCTAGACAAGGACCAAAAAAGAACTACACAAGATCCGGTTTTGGCCAGCAAAAGGAGGGACAGGGAGGCGGCAAACTCACCCCGTTTCGTAGGTGCCATAACCACTGTAGACCTCAGCAGCCTCCTTCGTGGACTTGAAAAACAGCGCCTCCACGGCAACGCTCCGATTGCGCTCGAACGCCTCGAAGAACTTGCGCAAAACATACTTCATGAACTTCAACAACTCCTAGATGGAAATGCGAAGAAAAGAGGGGGAGAGTTGAATAGGTCGTACAGAAAGGCCAAAACGAGAGCGAACTTCACACGACACCTTGGATTCGTCGAGTTTGGTGAGAATCGGGTCCTTGATGATGGTCTGGATGACGCTGAACAGGCGCAACTGAAAGAGGATCCCCGGGATGTGTGGTTTGATGGCGATTCGATGGAAGAGATGCAGAAGACACGTGTTGGTCGAGGGCGGATTCAGCGCGTAGTTGGCCAGAAGCTGTCTGCATGAAAAGTCAGTCAAAACACGGCAAATCAGAACACAAAACACATCGAAATTTATCGAATTGCATCATGCTGTGAATTTGGTGATGGGATTATTGATTTATTCATGCCTATTTCGTGATATTCATCAATATTTGCATCCACGTTGATCCCAACCATAGCACATGATTTGAATGATGCACTCTATATGGGTTTCATAAACGTGCCAATGACACAAAGTCCATTCAAAGCGTCCAGGGAAGTTGCAGAAGGTGGTTTGTCTTGTGAGAATTTTACATTCTGAGGCGTTGAAAGCTAGCCTTACGGAATACTCCACTTCGACGTTTTCGAAGCATGCGGAGAAATCCGATCGAGTTCACGCTAGTTGAAAATGATCGGAAATGTTGGCGTTATTCGAAAATGGATCACACATGAACTGCTGCTGCGGGTCAATGCTTCAAACACAGGCCTGTTACTACTGGTGATAAACAGTGCATCTTCTAGCACAATTTCATGAGCTGGCGACCTTGAAGTAGTCGAGGATTCCATTCCAACAACCACAAGGCGACCTTCGAAGAAATAGTTAATCACAAACCACCTGATTTATCGATTGAAGTCAACTTTGTCGCTAGAATTGGCTAGGTTTCAGACCAAAAAATCCCTCAGAGGCGATTGGTTGTCTGCTGGTGCATTAGTGAATAATCTAGAGGTGCTAGTGCCTTCTACAATAATCTTTCAAGACAAAAACCCGGACAATCCTGCAACGAACTCACATCAACGATCGAATGATGTGCGGGTGGGTGAACCGAAGGAGGTAGGCATTCAAGTCGAAGGCCACCTCCTTGTCGACAACGTCGTACTCGTCGTCAGAGTCGCCGAGTTCCCGACGGATAAGCTCGTTCCGCTCCTCCTCCTCATCCTTCTCCTCGTCTTCCCTGATTGACGCGTCAATCACTTCCAACTGTTCGTCTGAAGGGATCAAAGACGGGGTTAGCCGACAACGCCCAGACAGAGTGTCACAAGAAAAAGACGGATACACAACGTGCCAGCTAGGTCTAGGAGAAAGATCCTCCACAATGCGGTGTATTCAGCCACTTGAGCGGGTTCCAAGCCAGCCTCCATTGCTCGTTGCTTCTCCTTCAGCAGATCCTCGTCCATTTCGCCATCCTGGTTGGCTTCGTCGAGGCTCGGCGCGGCCTCAGGCCAGATGTCCCACATGTTGCGGGCGATCAATAGTGCCCGACTCGCTCTGTTCGCGTGCAGCTCCGTGTGCACCAGGCGGATGGCGTTTCGCAGCTGCTTGGCCATCGACGCTGCATCTGGCGGCGCGGCGGCGGGGTCGAAGAGTTGCGGCAGGTCGTCGTCGTCAACCACGACATCCTTGTTCGCAGCCAACATCGTGAGGAGGCTGGTGGAGAGGACACCCCAGGTGCGTGCGAGACGGGCAGCGCGTTCCTCCGGCGACTCATTGGCCCGCTGACGCAGTTTCCGACGCGCCTCCGCTGCTTCCTGCTGTCGTCGACGTCGCTCCGCACGCTCCTGGCGTCGCTTCTCGTTAGCGTGGCGGCGCCGCTGACGACGCGAGACGATGAGGGTCATCGCGGCCTTCTCCTGAGACGTCAGCAAGCTGATGAAGAGATGTGCACCCTCGACGAGGTCAATTAAGTATTCCCTGGAAAGAGCGAATCGATTTCAGTGGCAGAAACACCATCCGCGCCGTTAAATGCTGGTTTTAGCCGTCAATGAGCACACAAAACTACTTCAGTGATCGTGTCCTGCAAGAGCAAACCCTCTTCCCACCTCTGACAAAAACAGATTTTTTACCAAGGCTTACACTGGAAAGCACAAATATGTCAATTTCGCCTGTCCTACAAACTTTGATCTCATGGCAGATTCAGCGACTTATTCAAGCATACTTACTTGCTCTGAATAGACTCGTTGTATTCCCTCAGCAACAGCACATAGAGATCCTGGTATTCAGCAACGTAGAAGATGTTCGCTGCGCCCAAAAGCAATTAATAATCAGGGTTTACTGGTCGGAGGAGCATTCTAGGTGTAAATTTAGCATCGCAAAACTGCCTGACTCACACATCAGAGACTCGGCAGCCTGTTTTTGCGCGCGCAATCGATTTTCCCGGTCCTCCACACTCTCCTTCTCCTCGTCGTCGAGGTCTGTGGACGCCGCGCTTTCTGGCGACGGTTTAACCATCTCCTGGAGGCACAAGAGGAACTGGAGGTAGGCGGAAACTGCCAGCGCAAGACGGCGACTGATTTGAAGAGCATTTTGGTTGGTAGCACCACCGCGTTTGTAGGCAAACAAGGACTCACGGTAACCCATGCACAGGGTATACACCCAGTTAAACACGGAGACACTCAGAGATTCGCTGGGCGTCAAAAAGATTGAAGCAATTTCAACGTTAAATCGGCGTCAATTGTTTTTGAATCAGGGTCAATGGGAAGCAGCCAATAGGAGCATTGTGTAAACAACCAATCAAAACGAGTCAACACTGACTGACCTGAGATACTGCGGACGGAATCTGTAAAGGCGACCAAACGCCATAAAGAAGCGCATCGCCCAGAGATAATACGTCTCGTCGTTGGCTTGTGTGTTCTGTCGGAGAATGGCTCCACGTGCCGCACTCATCAGAGGGTTGTAGCAGTTCCGCAGGAATTGCCAACAAAAGTTCTACAAAAACACCACAACACCGGGTTCGAGAAAGAGAGAAAGAAGAAACGAACACACGAAAAGTCAGCCAAATGGACTAACCCTGAGGTAAAGCTGAACACTGAGGATGGAGCGGCGGTGGAATTCGCGTTCAATGAGGGGCTTCCGAGTGCGTGGTTTACGGCGCATCTTCTTGCCAAAATCAAGATCGACCAGACCGATGGTCGGAGCGGAGGCATCGGAGGTGTTCTCGGGCGCACTACCCGGACACGCTTTTCGTACAGGCGCGGTCACGTCGTGGTGGTAGATTAGAGGACGGTTCGACAGCGACTTGGTGTCGAGAAGTTCAAAAGTACCGCCGAAACGATTGTGGCTAGGAACGAGAGCAATGGGGTTACGAGGCAGATCACTTTTCATTGGAATGCATCCGCTTTAAGTGCATACTGTCAGGTTACGTACCGCATATTCAATTCAACCAGTGCTGCTCGACGTTGCTCTTTCTCTCGCAGATGACACCTCTCAATGATCCTTCAGAGAAATTTTACCCTTATAAGTGCCTGCAGTAGTGACTACCACGACAAATTAAACAGCCAGAGCTTACAAGGACTGAGGGTCGTTATGGGTTGACGAGGTGCCCGCGACGGCTAATTGTTCAGGGGTCTAACATCGAAAAAGCATACACAGAAAGTAAAAAACCACAAGAATGTAATAACGCACACGGAAACAGACCTGTTCGCGAAGCATCAGGGAGATGATTTCAAGTGTGTGGAAGGCAAACACGCTTTGCTCGTCTTCGGCATTAGCTAGGAACAGCAGGAGTTCGTCCCAACCAGAGAGGTGAATTGCCCACAAAAGTTGATCGTGAACCGAAACATCCTCATCCGTTCGCTTAAATAAATTTATGGGGAATGAGACAAAGGCAGAGGTTACGAGGCACCATCAACACCAAAACGCACTTACGTGTTCGGTGGAGACGTCGGGTGTTATGTGAAGCACGTTTCGGATCAAAACGAGGATCCGTTCAATAAGCAGTCGATCATCGTCACTGCGATCTTCCCACGGCTTAATAATGCAATGAAAGGATATTGGGTAAGTACCTTGTCAAAAAGGTCTTCAACACATTCAGCGAGAACTCGGAATAGTTGCTCGTCGGCGAAGGCCTAAGCATTAACAAGGAAATCAGAAGCCCACCCTTTTGTACTCCTTCAGGATTGAATCGACCTTGATGAAGAAAGCATAGAGGTCACGGTCCTTGGGAATTTCGTTTCGAAAGCACACGACGGCTGGTTGCGTGAGGTTCACCATCAGCCTCACGACCAGGTCAAATAAATGATTGTCCTTTTTGCAGACTTTTAATAGCGGGATTAAGTCACTGGTGAGGATTTTCATATTGCCAAGTTCCCTGCGGATATCACAGCTACTGCTTTCGGCACGCAGGTAACGCAAAATTGAACGAATGGACGCTACGAGGCGAGATTGGTGACATGTGAGAAATAATTACCTGCTGCATCAACATCTATTTTGTACTCGGTTTCGTCACGAAAGCCCAAGCAAACACAGCATGCCTGGAGGTCGGCGTATTTCGGGTCCGATACTGCAACCATCGTGAGTCAAAATCACCCAAAAGTGGTTGCTAGTAAAGAACGGAAACGCGGGTTGAGAAAGTGGTTAAAAAGCACCAAGGAAAAATAAATAACTGAGCGGCTGTGAAAATTTAAAAATATATTCCCTAAAATCGAAAATTGGTGCAAATTTAAACTCGAAAAATCAGTGGGAAATAGATAAATAACAGAAAGAGGTAATAGCGAAATTCAGATGAGCACAGGATCTGTTTAATAAGCAAAAATGTTTAAGAAAAGAAGCATTAATGTTAGGACAATTATCCTAAAAAGCAAGATTCAGATTGACGATGCGGGTTGAACAACTTTAATGTTCGAATTAATAAATAAATACTTGCATTGATTGAAACCATTTAATTATAATTACCCGCAGTAGGATTGAAAATCCATGATTAGCAAACACAACTGAAAGCAGTGTTAATGGCAGGTGCTACAGAAGTTTTAACACAAAAGTAGTAGACTTAGTACAATATGCTGACTAAAAATATATAAACACAAATCATTCATAGTATAAATCTGCATCGTGATCTTAGTCAATATTATGACAAGCGAAAACAACAGAATCAAACTTCTGACTTCAATACCTGCGCTTCGTAGGAGCGTATAGTGAAACATCCATCAGTTTAGTCCAAAGTGATTTTAAGCGGAGGTTAATTTGATTGTTATTTTAGATAAATATACCTCTTAATATCCTGTGCATTTGACGGACATCAAGTTTATGAACATGTACAGGTCGGTAAAGGTTGCCAAGCGCAGGAAATCATTTATTTGCAGAATTTTCAATAGAATTACCCGGTACTTAGTGCAAATTTCTAAAAAATTGCTTAATTGCAAAAAAAAATTATTTCTAACTGGAACTGCACCAATTTTACACACTCTAAAATGGGATTGAAAGCACACGATAAAATGCTAACATCTGTTATTCCGCAAAGAGCAGCAGACACATATACATCATTTCATTTGGTTATTTTTCAAAACTAGTGAATTAATTATTACACGAAAAACTTCTACATTCATTTTTACCTTAACATAAGCTACCTTTGTATATACAAGCTAATAAAATACTTATCTGAGATTCAATTTAATATATTTTGGTTTCATTTTCCTTATTTTTTCGCAATATTTTCTAAAACATTTTAAAGGACAACAAACTGAATGTGGAGTATTTACTTTGGTAATAATTTTTAATCTGCAAATTTATATCACGAACGTTCTCTAGTGTGATGATTTATTGCTTAACATAATAATGATTTCGTATCTGTTCTTATATTGATGCAGCGAATCTGATGGTTGCTACACTGCCGAATAAAAAAAATGCCAGTTGTCATGTGATCTCTTCTTCACACATTTATGTTTTAAAAATTGTGGGTCTGGGTGAGAACTGTATGTTAAGAATGCAGCGACTCGGCAAGACTTATATCGTGTCTGCAACTTTGTGAGCACACGTGTCGTCAATTTTGAGAAAACCAAGGAGAGTTATAGTCAACACAATATGGTCGCTAAAGCTTTCAAAACGATGCTTTTGATCACTATTAAAACAACCCAGCAGGCGCAACATTATAATAACAGAAGATGATTATGCATGTTACAATTGAATGAAACATAATTCTTGAAGACGGCACGTCATGCAAAAACATCAGCATTATCACGTTCTAAAGTTGCTTAATAATGTTACTAACTTTATCCAAAAAAGAAAAAACAAAATTTAAACATGTTTGAATTTTATAAATCATGCCACCAACAATTTCGTGTACACAGACGCACAAAAAGTTGTATTTCAGGCACTTTCTTAAGGGTCTGCAATAACTAAACAAATTGTAAAAGGTCGCTAAAATGTCCTCAGAGATAAATCCAGTCCATCGTTTTTAATTTGGAACAATTCTGTCCTCCATCAACCCAAGCCATATAATAGAGCAAGCAAAGTTCCAAAAGTGAAATCCCATTAGGTAAGCTTGCTTACATTCTCCAAAGCTTTTACCGATCAAATTTGGACTTACTATAAATTTTAACCCTTTCTTCAGTGTACTGCTTGTCAAAAACCCCATCAACTTATGGAGAACAACATTCACTATTTTAGAGCTTTTTATTAAAACATGCCTGAATAAAACCTTCCAATTAGATAAGTCGGTGGGTGGGTAAGTGTTGGCTCATGTTTGTTCATTTTCGGGGTTTTGTGGCGATGAGAATTTAGCCAGAATCCGCTGTGTTTTAGATATGATGTTTTTTTTGTGTGCCGATCATTCCACACTCATGGAAATGACTTCTTTGTAAAATATCAAAAATGTCTTTGAATAAGCTGATCTACCCGTCTACTGTATCAGCTTCTTTTTTAACTAACACCTTCAGCATTTATTTTGCCAGGAGAAATTGACCAATTAAACTTTCTGATCTGGATTACGTTTCGGCATGGTACAATGAAGCTTGCGACAGCCACGTAGCCAATATGATGTCAGACAGTTAGCAGGACATATTTATTTGTTGAAACTCGAATCGACTTTTGGCAATTTCTGAGGCCCAAATAATTTTTCTGGTGCAGTATGATGAATTTTGTGATTTAATGGCTAAATTGCAGATGTAGTCTCAAAGCGTAGACACATATAACATTTTAAGTGAAAAAATTAGAAATTTAGGTCAAAAACATCATGTTCTACTAACACAGGGTTTTCTACGCTGAAGAACCTTCTGCATATGTTGCGAAAAATTTAAAAATTCTAATACGAGGAGGTAAATGCCAACTGATCCCCTTCGCATTAACTCATTTTTTCCTATTTGAAGTGTCATTACGTTGACATGTCAAACGTTCAATCCAAAATAAACATGAAAACGGCAGTTAATGGTTTAGGACCTAAACTACTGTTAACTCTTTTTTGACGCGAGTCATATCGATGCGGATTAATAGATATTGCATAAAGCTATTAATTTTGTATGTGGAGGACTGTTATAGAATTTCTATTCCACAAATCGCGATTAATCAAATGGATAAATACAAATGATGTTTATTAATATGTCTTATTAATGGGATGTAAAGATTCAGTCATTGACATGCATGGTATTATTTTAAACGCCATACAGGTATCGTTCAACTTCAGAAAGCCTTTTAAAGAGTCCTGTTCTTACAATTCAACATTTGGCATCTCTTAATTAGCATCTGTAATTACCACCAACTATTTCGTGAATCACCTTCGAGGACATGGCAAATCACAAAAGAGTAATAGGGGACGATTATGCAGACTGCATCAACAAGAAATAACTAAAGCTGCATAAATATTAGAGTATTGTCTAAGAATTTTACTATAAACACATATTGTTTTTGTTCGCACCCAAAAAAACATATTTTTTTCCAGGAAATACAAATAATTTTAATGAATTATTTTTGCTCACATTTTTTAAATCACCTGATGCTTGCTTTCTTTGCGAATTATATCCTTCTAATTTCATTTAGGGGTTAATTTTCATTTTTGTCTTTTTTTATTTTAAATGTAATTTCACTTTCGAACTGAATTTGCAGTATCCATGAGATTGATTCCACTCATCATAGGTTATATGTTTGAAGAAATTATTAAGTCCAAAAAAAGCTCTGGTATACCTTAATATTTAAACAGTGGATTCTTGGCCCGTAATGTTCACCAAACCAATTAAACATTACATTAAAATCAAAAGATGTGTTGAAAATGAAACTATAACATTTAAGCATCATGCTTTGATGCCTAGAACCACTCTGTGGTTTCTGACTAATAAATTACGTTTTAAATTATATTAATGAACCATGATTTTGCCTTCGGACAAAAATCTTCTTAAATTATTTTTTACGCATCTTGAGATAGTTAAAAATTACCACCAACTATATGCAATCCTTTTTTTAACGATGATTGGTTTATTTCCAGATCGGTTAGCAGTCTCTTGACATTTAAAAATTACACTAACAAAGGGATGACCAGATGAATAATTCTTTAATGTTGAATTTCTTGTTTGCTTCTATCAGCATTTCATTTTTCTCAAATTCTTACCGAGCTAAATTTTAATAAAAGTCAAGAACTTCAACTTTTATAGATTTTGACTGCCGTTATAGTTTCTGATTATTCTATTGCTAGACAAAATAGCTTACTTTGTGCAATTTCGATTCCGGTTACCAGTGATATTACTTGAGTTTATGCCTCCAATTCTTGTCGCTTTTTGTCTGCACGATTAAATTGAGATCAAAATTTAGGTAATAAAACCTAAAAACTCCTTAAGAAATAATTTTTTTAATATAGTTTGCAAAAACGCAAATAGAAAAAACAAAGCATAAGGTAAATTTAAAGCCAAAAAATTAAAGAACGCAAAAGTGTTTTAAAGAATACTCGTACCCCAAGCAGCAAGGTCATATAAGCCTTGGTCTGGCCTTTGCGCGGTGTTTTCGCGTCTTCCCGGTCATTCAGTCATTCTTTGGGCTACGTGCCTGTCGCAAATTTCATCTTACCATGCAAAAACGGGATCCAAATCAGAGCGTTTCATTCTCTGTTCTTGTTGATGCAAATGCTCTTGAGAATATTTGCGTCTATTTGTGCAACGCGGACACGACGAGCTCAAGTCGTTACTTTGTCGGCATGGTGGGCGATTCACCAAAGTTTGGAAATTGGAATCCAATAGATGGTGTAAAGTGTCGCTTCGACGCCCAAAAATCTGCAGGGTATGTTTCCCGTTTTCCCTGTCTTCATTAATCATTTAGACGAGACATTTGGTCTTGTGCTATTCCTAAATCGTCACTCCCGCCTGTACTGCATTATCGCTTCTTTGTTGCTGAATGGCGAATAGACATTGAAAGTGATCCCGTGGACAAAAGAATGGTTGTTTTGGCTTGGGAATCACGGTTAAACCCCCGCACATTTGACCTGACAGGTAATTTGAAAGATCAATCACCTATTTTTTTAGCTTATAATAAAGGACAGCTCAACTTGGAAACCGTCAGATTCGGAAAATATGGTGCGTTCAATTTTTTTTTCAAGCTTACTGTAGACAACGGAACCTATATTCAACGTGGATATTTAATGTATCATTCCGAACTGCGGATTCGTCTTTCCGGGCTTGCTCTCAAGTTGTCAAAGAATGCTGTTCCTGGGTTATCATCATCGACGCGAGATCTGACCAAGCTTGCGGGACGGCGTGTGTACGTAACTTGTCGACAGTCAATTGTTGAGGAAAACGGTTTGTTAACGGCATTAGAGGGAGGTACGTTCGTCTTGTCATACCACATATGCCATAATTGCTTCCTTATTCAATTGACTTGTTTTTCTTTAAGAGCCACCGATATACCCCAACACAAAGATAAGCGCCCAACAAATTTCCAAGAGTTCCAGCCATTTGATCTACTCTCTTGAGCAGAGTTTGGCAACAGAGATTCGATCTCAGCTGACTGACTATCCCGAAAAACCTGACGATCCCCCATGTGAGGGTACCAGCCCTCATTTCTCGCAGCTTTCCGTACAACCCCAACCCGTTAGGAGTCTCCCCTATAACAGTGCTTTCTCTGTTCCACCGTCACGACGTCCAGCCTTCTCTGCCTCTCCATTCTCTAGCCACCCATCAACTTGTCCATCTACTCCTAGATCAGTTTCCCCTGCCTTGAGCCAGACTGGCGAACCCCCCATCTTTCTTTCTGTCCTCTCAAAAGGACGCTGTACTCGTCATTTTGGCGAGCATACTGGATGCTGGGGCACACTTTATTCAAGTGGCGATGATGTAACCTTTTACATCGAAACCGATAATGCAGAAGACGTCGCCGTAGAGCTCGAATTTTACGTGGAAGTTCTCCAGGATTCAAATGATGGTTGTAAGTGTCATGCCTTATTGCTTGATGGTACCTATTGCCCCATTTCCCAAGACCACTTTTGGGATGTTATAGCAGGCGAAGAAACACAACTGCCGCCTGTCAAATTTTTGGGCTCCGCGTTTTTCGGTCCCTTCTCGGGCTGCTCTGGGCAGAAGAGAGCTCAGCTTCTCAGCCGAAGGCGCACACCAATGGGCGATGTTAAGAGTGAGTTTCTTGTCAAGAAAATACGTGTGTTTTTTATTGTCTGAACGCTTTAACTGACCTTCCACGTCAGTCTCTTTCATGGTCATAAACCCCATCGTTGATGGGCCTCCTCCAACTTTGGATGTGAGTTACAAGCACTACTGGAAGAAACGGGGCGCCCTTGAAATCGGTCATCGTGGCATGGGAACCTATTATTTGTCAAAGAAGGAAAAAAGTGTAGAACTGTAAGTTTACATCTCCTCTCGTATTTAAAATCATCTCTTGTTGTACATTTAACTCACTTAAATGTACCACACTCTCCTGAGGCTAAGGCTGTAGAAATCGACTTTTTTGTGTAGTCGTTGATGCTGATAATGACCTGGCATCAAGGCCTATTTCTACTTCATAGCACTCTATGAATCACGTCATTGAGTGTTGTGATGCCTGGGTTCACGTCAATAATCGATAGTGATCCTAGTCATTGTATCTAAAATTCTGGATCCTCTGCAGATTGGTTAGGTGCAACTAATTTTCACGTGAGTGCACTACTTGGACGGTTGGCCCGTTTTCCTTAATTACCTGGTGTGGCATCGAGCGCTGCGCCGGATAAAAGGTTTAGGCGGGAGTTTTGAGTTTACTTTAAGGCAAGTCACCTGCCCATGTGGCAATGCAAGCCACCAAGCGCCTCGTCTCGGTGTGTCGAGGTCGCAGATCGAGGAGACCGCGCTCGCGGAGGGCCGTCCTCTCAAACCCTGCCTCGTCCTCTTCGTCGTCGTCGTCGTCTGCCGGTTGTTGGCGAGTCGTGAACTTCACCACGTTTGACTTTTTTTTTCAGCCCGGCACCAGTTAAAGAAAACACCCTCCGGTCGTTCCAGACTGCGGTGGACCATGTAATTTCTTAACCATTTCTGCTCCTTGCCCAACATTTTCGTCTTCCGTCTGGGTTGGTTAGGCGGGGAGGGGGCCTTCTTGGCACTGCGTGTACACATTTTCCAGTTCTCCACGCTTAGCGTCCCCCAAACGCTATCTTCCTCCTCCAAATGGTGCAATTTGTCTTGTCTGCGTCATGATTTAACGTAATCACCGACACCGTTTTTTGGCAACCATTTCACTAAATCCAAATTCCCCTATCGATTTAACTCGGAGTTTGACATGCTTTTCATCCTCCTCTGCTGCCTACATCTCGTCTAAGCTAAAGTCTTTCATTGCAAGCTACCGTGAGCTCGCTACTAACGCGTGAATTAGATTCCTTGGTCTGTAACCCAGTTTTTTTGTCCACTTACATTTGCCTAGCCCATTCTGCCCCGCTCCCATCTGACATTTTCAGTCCACCCTATGTTGCTTTATTTTCCTTATTCGAGCCTCCATCGCAATAGTGTTCCGTTAATTGGGTCTCTTTTTGTGAAAACACGTTCCCAAGATACCCGAAACATGTGGTTGGTGTGCTTGGATGTTTACTCGAGTGCACGGCAATTGGCACGAGGCGTTGTCCCTGAACTAGACTTGGGTCGTACTTAGCTTGTTTGCTAAAGCAATGTACCACTCCGAACCTTTGATAACTGCGCACGTAGCCACATTGTTACAACGACATTCACTCAAATATGTGGTTTAAAAGTGATGAGACGTCGTCGATATTGTCGCTGACAAAGTCACACTGACCGCGTGTGAGTTCAACCTCTATCACGTCGCTAGACGCACACTAGTTCTCTCGCTTTGTTGTTAGCCGTAGCGGCAATTCTTAGAGATAGGCATACTTTTTGACCCACCCGATCCACTCTTGTGGAGTGTAGCGCCAGAGTTAAAAGCGGGTGCGTTTTGGGTGACGTAATCTCTAGGGGTATTAATTGTGGTGGGGTGGTTCATGTTGTGCACAAAGGCCTTCTACTTATCGATTTTCATTTTCCTTCTTTTCATCTCGTCGGCATCATCCAGGGCGCGGACTTTGTGGAAATGGATGTTCAACTGACCAAAGACTTCCAGGTTGTCGTCTACCACGACTTTGAAACAGTCATCACTCCACGGAAGGTGGGTTTTACGCTGCCGTCACCGCCCCCTTATTTGTGCACCACGTTGTGGTGCATGTTTTATGTGTTTTATGTGTCTGTCTCACACACACACACCTCTCTATCTGTCTGTCTCGCGATTTTAGAAACGCCGTGGCGAACTACAAAACCTATCGGTTGCTGTGAAAGATCTGCCCTATGCTGCTCTTCGTGAACTTCGTCTTCAGCATTCTAGCGTTCTCTCCGAGCCCCAGTCCTCTGAGGGTGCGTAGCCGTGGTTGTTGCCTCCTCGCACTCGCCGATGCGCCTCTTACGCTCTTTATTTTTCTATTTCGCATTTCCAGACATGGACGGTGAAGATTTGGACCCGGTCGAACTTCAGGACTTTCCCCTCCTGCGGGACTGCCTTCAGCACATCGATCCAGACGTCGGTTTCGACATCGAGATCAAGTACCCCATGGAATTAGTGGTAGGTTGGCCTTGCATATTTATGCTGTGTCCTATTGGTTATCTGGTTGCACTGATAAAACGTTTGTTTGTGTGTTTTGCGCTGTGTAGAAGGGTGGCAGTGAAATGGACAACTTCTTCGAGAGGAATTTGTACGTGGATACCATCCTGCGTGAGATCTTCAAGTACGCTGGCAAGCGACGCATCCTCATGTCCTGCTTCGACCCAGACACCTGCGCCATGTAAGTTTGCGTGGAGTGGTGAATGCTCCTTCGTGTAGTGAACTAGTTACCGCCAGTCTGCTGTTGTTTTTGTTGCTGTTGTTCTTTTCGCCTCCTAGCCTCAAACGGTTTTGTAGGCCACGGATTTAGCTCTAAACGTATTCCTCTCCAATAAAGCGATTTGTGTAGAAGTCATTGACGTTATGTAGAAGTTGGGAGTACCCATGTACCTATTCGCGCTATAGTCACATTCTCGATGTAAGAATGTGCCACAGTTAGAGGCGTGTCAAGTTTCTTGAGTACCACCCTACATGAGTAACCCTCTATGTGGTTTTGTGTGATTTCCGTGAAGTGTTCACATCAAGGCATACTTCAGATTCTTATCGTCAATTAACTCCTTTAAGCTGACGCTCGTCTTCTTCTTTTCAGGCTTCAAACAAAGCAACTTCGTTATCCAGTCTTTCAACTAGGCATCGCACCAGAGTATACCGACATTAGGCAACAGAGCTTCGAAACCCTCTGCTATTCTGCCAAAGCCAACGAATTATTGGTGAGTTTTTTGGGCTGTTTCGTGACAGCCGTGGTGCGAAACCACCTCATTTCCTCTGACTTCCTTTTGCAGGGTGTTGCGGTTAACAGTGATGAGCTGCTGCGAAATCCCGACATGGCCGAATTCGCGCGAGAGCTTGGATTGATTGTGTTGGTGTGGGGCACTGCCGCCAACGACTCCTTCAACATGAAGCGTCTGAAGGAACTCGGCGTCCACGGACTCATCTACGACAGGTACTCTATCTGGTGTGGTCTTTGCGTGGTGCCTGTCACGCACGACTGTTGGCTTGTCGTAATCCTGGAACTACATTCGTGACCATGTGTGCCTCTTTTAGAATGCAAGAACACAAGCAAGTGGGCAGCATTAGTTTGCTCAAATCCGCAAAAATGTCGTCCGTGTCGTTGGCCGACCACCAGCACGAGGACGCGACAGCAGCCGACTCAGACGGCCGGTCAACACCCTCTCCCCCGCCTTTTCCTCCTCAACACGTGGACACGACTGCCGTGGCCAATTTCGTTGTCGGTGGGTCCGCAGAAACCCCGGGATCTGGCGCGAGCACCCCCTCACTCACCAACGAAGCCGGCTCGGCAGATGCACAACCCACGCCCAGTCAGCTGGTTGATGCTCTGCACAAGAAGCTGAGCCTCACCACACCGGTTTGCGATGGCAGCAAGCGTCGAGTTACCCTCACCCTCTCCAACTAGTGTACCGGTGATGATGACAACAACGATGCCCGGTCACTTCACTGCCTAGCAACTCGAAGAATCGAAATCTGCCTTTTTTTATTTGCGCATTCACTTCTCGTCTCCACCCCCACCCCCCGCCTCTCCAATCCGCAGGCATCCTTACCTCACCACCCGTGTGCCAGCTAACATGTACATTTGTTTGCCCCTCCTCCCCGCACCGGTAGAATGTCATTTCAACGAAAAGTTAAAAGAAAGCTGGATGGGATGGCTTCGGCATCCGAGTTGATTGAAAAAGCCTCTTTTTCTATCTACCAACATGTCTCCATCTCCCGGTGGATTTAGTCAGGGATTTATCGATCCACCGTGGCCTTGGTAAGCGGTGTTCTCATCGGTCATAGTTGAAAGTAAGTAATCCTTGCTCCGCATAAAACCAGGTTAAGTAAAACGTGAAGCGAAGTGCCTCACTAACTGCTTCCTACAAGCAGGTCGCTTTGGTCTTAGACGATACCATGTGATTCCTCTTCAACATAGTCTGTGGTTACTTCTGCAGGGTTAGTTTTGCTATTCAAATTACTTTGCAGCATCAAGGCGCCTTGTCAGCTGTGGATAGACAGGTTTAGGGGAATGTTGGAAACGCTGAGAGACTTACTGATTGAACTGGTCAAATGCTTGGAGTGTGTGGCGGGTGACATGCGGTGTAGCGTTGTCATGGTGATGAGTGACGCTTTGCTTTCATTTGTTGTTTGGTGAGTTGAGCGCAGGACATCTCAAGACCTAGTGTCTTGTCACGAGGACACTGCTAACACATGATTGCCTTGCAGTCTACCCACCAGTAATGTTGCAACGTTTAAGGCAGTTGATGCCTTGTGTGAAGCCGTGTAATTTCGAATTGCATCTTAAATGATTCAAACATCGTAAGTTACAATCGACTCAACCACATGTTAGTTGTGCTAAGCTCAGGACCTAAGCACACGTTCACATCTTGAACCGTTTTGTGTTAACACTTCGAAGTTTTGTAAGCTCATATGAAGTAACACGACGAAGGTGTTACTTGAAATCTCCCGTTTCACAATTAACCAGTACAACCACGGTCTTAATTGCATATCAAGACTTCAGCATGGAGAGTTGCTTGCACCACCTTCAAATCGATAGTTCGGTTTTCAGGTTATGTTCAAGTAAAAACGCAGACTGTAGTGACTCATTTCTCAACCCACTAGCTCGGCGTCGCGACATTTGCCTCACATTTCTGCCGTGCAGTGAGTGCCGGCCAGCCAATGAAACCTCTGATCCCACTAGCCATGTTTCAGACTCGGTGTTGACCTCCATTTGGTGTTACCTGAAAGCCGAATCGCTGACTAACATGGTTCCTTTGACTTGATGTAGGTGAAATTGTCACCCATCAAAGGTGAAATGCACAATGTGGACGCGTGATTTTGATCAATTCACACCGACGCCATCAGCTTAGCACCACTAGGATAGGTAACTAGGTCTTTCAGACTTCCTTCGAAATCTGCCTTTTGCTTCGAATTCCGATTTCTCTCTGCATCTCCAAATCCAGCCAATCGGAGTACGCCG
>UXSR01005677.1:28827-39381 GCA_900604375.1 Mesocestoides corti
TAGCGTGATTGATCGTGTTGCCGCATGAGTGCTTACAAATTGTGCCGTTAGACGAAGTGAATCTATCCATCGGTTAGCCGATCGGTGGAAATGATTTCCTGAAAATACGTTTGCAAAATTACTATACTGTTGTTGTCATGGTAATATGGATGCTGCCTGTGTGTTTCGGCTGAATTAACTTTCTTTGGTTGGATTTTTATTTCCAGTGGCTGATTTGCTCACTCCGCATCTCCACGGTTAATATTTTGCCATGTGGTAGTAAGTCTTGGCACGTTATCAGGATGCGATTATCTCACCGTTAACACGACGTCGCTTGTGGAGATACGCCTTTAAATTGTTGCAAATATCAATTCCAATTACATTCAACTGAAACTGTTTTTTTTCCAAGCTAGTATTCACTCTTGACACATTTAGATTTTAGTCAATTAACAGAACGCGTCTAAAAGTAACATCAACGCTGTCAAAAGCACATGTTTTTGCCATCTACGAAAATCCAGCCAATGAAATTCGACTTATTTTGACCAATCACGTTTACGACTTTAGATATCCATATTACGTGTAGGTGGTAGAACGCAGTTTGGATTTTAGGGCTGTGCGACAACCTGTAAAAATATTTTTAAATAACCTTGACAAATATTTGCAGTGTCTGTTGAGTGACATGTGGTCTGGCGTTGTCATGGTGAAAGATGATGCCTTTCCGATTGGCCAGATTTGCATGTTTTTCATTGGTTTTTAGCTCTGAGTTGGATGAGGTGCCCACAATAATCATTGGTCTCATTGAATAACGTATAAAATCATGTTTAATGTCCGAAGGTAACTTAAATTGGACCATATAGTTTAGAGTACTGTCATCATATTGAAGTCTATTAGTTGTCTCAGGAGCCTCATAATGATCCACATAAATAATTTTTTATCCGGTTTTAACACTTTCATGAAGGTTCCGATGTTAAAATGCATCTCGCCTGTTTTTATTCTAATTTAATTTAACTGAATTCGTTTTTCAAAGCTAATATGTACTCAGATAGCTGTCTGCAAATAAACTTTGTCATAAAAACGACATTCACAATGCATCTGTCGCCCACGAAAGCCTAATGGCACGAAATTTTGCAATTAAGCATTATTTCTACCTCAAATTCTTGCAGCAAGTTTTTTTCATATTAAAATCGAACGTGCAAACATTTACACACAGCATTCCTTAGGTGAGGTTACTAAATTTGCTGTTGACCAATGGCTGCAATAGACAGGTACCACATTGCTCGAATGTCGATTTGCGATTGGTGAATCTGTCTGAGAATTTGGTGCGACAATCGGACTCCAAATTTATTCAATGAATCCCATTGAGCATGGTTTTATTTTAACAACATTTTGATGAACAAAAGACAGCATTCGAGGTGCTTGCGAGACGTCCACACAAGCAATGTCAACATGGGTCTAAAATTGCTGTAATTGCTTGCTGGCCAATCAAATTGATGCTAAGTTATTGCTGGTGTCTGATTGGTTGCCGTGCAATTACTCACACAAGTATGCTTACGTGAGGCAATTTGATAGCCTGATTATATGGATTTTTGATAAGATTAAGTGTGCAACGCGATGGTGGATCCACGTTAGTTACAAGAAAGTGCATTGTTAGTCAAAATAAATATTATCAAGAAATGTTTTTGTCATCTTGTCATTGTACACAAGATTAGACAGGATAGTTAAATAAAAATTCCATTCTCAATGCCCAGAATAATTTTAATGCCTCCATCATTGATGCACCCTTAAACCCAAGGATTAATCAAGTACGCTCGTTCTAGTTTCGACATTTAAAGTGCAACTAGTGCTCTCTTTCGATTGCGTGTGTGAATAATTTGGCAGGTGACAACGCTGTACCTCGGTTACTGGAAAGAATGCTTCAACAATTTTGCATTGTTTTACTGGTATGGCGTGCGTGGTGGGTGGTCGTTTGAGTATCGATCATTCTGTGAATTTTATTGATCCTTC
Source organism: Mesocestoides corti (assembly GCA_900604375.1). Taxonomy (NCBI): domain Eukaryota; kingdom Metazoa; phylum Platyhelminthes; class Cestoda; order Cyclophyllidea; family Mesocestoididae; genus Mesocestoides; species Mesocestoides corti. The sequence goes on from UXSR01005677.1 coordinate 30,811, forward strand.
CCTTTCAAATTGTGTGACACGTGTAGTGACTCAAAGAACAACATGGTCTCATAATCGATTATTCGATGAGTCTTTACTATTAGTACTCGCTTCATTTTAGCTGCAATTTTGGGCGTCATGGTACGCACGTTTGAACGTGAAATTGACGCCCGACCCTTGTGTGAAATGTGCGCTACGCATTTGAGTGGGTGGGCACATTGTGTGCAAGGGGATTGGTTGGAGTTTTCACGATGACGTCATCTACCAGAATCTGGTTCCAGCACGTTGGACTTTCGACTTTACAGGTATGTAAACAGTAAAATAATCAACACTGTTGACCAATCAGGGCGTTTGTAATGGACTCATTTCTGGCCAATGCGTTCATCGTTTGCGTGACAAGCACGAACCAATTAGAGGACTATGCAGTGGTATGCCCTTGTTGCACTTTTAAAAGCACAAAAACGATTTGCTATTTTGTGTGTGTGCGAAACGGTAAGTAAAACAAGCAAATAAATACACAGCTTCTTTTTTCAGCATCACCTGACCACTTGCGCACAGATATTTTACGTCGCATCTAATTGGTAAGTGTTTTGACCAATCCGATTCGTCGAACTTCATTAAGCTGAACCTGTGTTCAAGCACTAAAATTAAACCTGAAGTCCTGCTATCTTCGATGTGCACAATAACACCTACTTGTGTTCCCGCCAACCTTCTCTACCACTGTCCCGATGTTGCTGTTTTATTTCACTTCGCATCATCTCTGCCTTGAAATCAGATCGGTGGATAGTGGATCTACTTAAATACCACGTTTCAGTAGTAGTCAGAGGTTTGGTTTTGAACATATGAACAGGCAGCGTTTGCAGCAACAGAAGGAGCATTTACAAAACACAAATTATTGATTTGTTGAAGCGTTCACATTAGGAAAAAAAGTGTGATCCTTTTATGGAAGTTGGTTTCGCTAATATCCGTCATTATGCGGACTGTGAAAACTGCCACATTTTGAAACTAATTGGCTTAAAAATCTGTAGATGGTTCAAATAGCATCTAAGCGTAGGTATAAGGGCTTTGTATTACAATTGGTTATTTTTTGTAACCAAAAAGCCACTTTAGTGTGATGTGAAAAAACCAGAGAGTGGTCATTTTAGTTGCGCAGTACACACAGAAACAAAACTGACGAATAACTCGTGTTTTTGAGGTCCTTTTTTATTTTTTACTTTTTTACTTTTTTAAGCGTAATGACCTTGAAGGATTCCAGAATTTAGCTCCCCACCACTTTGGACTGCCATTTCGGTGACAGTTGATCCCACGAGATCATGGAGATTACGCGACTACGAAGCTTTCGCATGAATTATATGCTCACGGGACTTATCTACAGTAATGATTTAGTCACGTGGCAACACTTTCGTCATTAAAGGCGATAATTTTTACAATTCGCACACCTCCCCATCTCCAGCTATATTTTGATTTTAACTACGATTTGGTGCAGAAAAAGTTGGTTTTGTTGACGGTTGAGAAGAGAAGTGGGTGCTTTGGAAATACGGTCTTAGTTTGCTGCAGTTCTGAGTTACATCCAAATTGCTTGGAATTGCAAAACTTTCGTCACAATGAGGGTATGTCCTTAAGAATTCTCCTAAGTGGAAATCCGTGGATTATCAAAACTCGTTACTTCGTTGCAGCATCAGCACAGTAAAGAGTGCACTTTTCTGTCAACTACGAAATTCGACCAGAATCTTTCATTTGACCAAAAAAAAGTCAACTTATTTTGACCAATCGTGTTTTTTTGGAATTTCATGTCATTAGTAATCACAATTATATGACCACATCTGGATGTGACATTACATTGCAGTCCATGGTTCAAATTTCAGCAAATTGTAGCAACTCTTTTCTCGACTCCTTAGTTTTGCAATCTGCATTAACGATTAACCAATAGTATTATCTTCATTCTGACCAACCGCGTATTTGGCTTTCAGGTCAATATTAGACTAATGTGATTGGGTAAAATTACAAGTCGAATAATGTTTCATATTTTGAAGGTTTAAAATGGTACTACTTATTTCGGCAAATAAATGTCACCCCTGAGAACTTTTGCTGCAAATTACGCCAATTTTTCCACAAATCATTTTCATCATCCTTCTTGCAATTTCATAATTTATTCACTCGACAGTTAGCCAGAATCCCATCTTTCAGCCACCAATGAAAATCGACTAGAAATGTTTATAATTAGCTAATGAAATCTCTGATTAGCAATGTCAAGGCTAAAGCTCCTAATCAAACGCCATTTAACTTCGCTATAGAACCGAATCCCGGATAATTCCGCGATTTTATCTGCATCGTTAAGATCCGTGGTTTCTTCGGCCTAATGTAGGTGACATTGTCACCCATAAAAGGTGAAATCCACGATTTGGACGTGATTTTGATCAATTCACACCGACGCTATTAGCTTTCGCACCACTAGGATAGGTAACTAGTTCTTTATGACTTCCTTCGAAATCTGCCTTTTGCTTCGAATTCCGATTTCTCTCTGCATCTCCAAATCCAGCCAATCGGAGTACGCCGAAGTCGATACCTGTTTTCTTACCATCTTTCAACATCCAATTAGCTACTGCTTCCCTGTTAGGATCACAGTGTTATCGATTGGAGCATGATTGATCATGGTGTCGCATGAGTGCTTACAAATTTTGCTGTCGGACGAGGTGAATCTATCCATCGGTTAGCCGATCGGTGAAAATGATTTCGTAACATTGAAATGACCGTCAGAAGCAATTAAACCCCACGTGTTTGAAACTAGAATCCATGTTCTGTGTGAAAATCCCTAATTCACGACAAACTCGAAATGTGTGTGAATTTTCATTATTCACTTTGTGTTGTTGAGGGATGCCGCTAAATAGGCTGACTTGGTTAACCACCACAACAGTCATTTATCGTTGATTTTAAGCAGTCGCATTAGACTCTATTCCTGAACAATTTACTCCATTTGTTTTTTTTTGAAATTAAAGTGACTCAGTTGATCACCAGGCTTGACCATTTGTGATTAACCAATAGTATTCTCTTCATTTTGACCAACTGCGTATTTTGCTTTCAGGTCAATATTAGACTAATGTGATTGGGTAAAATTACAAGTCGAATAATGTATCATATATTGAAGGTTTAAGATAGTACTACTTATTCCGCCAAATAAATGTCAACCCTGAGAAATTTTGCTACAAATTACAGCAATTTCTTCGCAAACGGATTTCATTATCAGTCTTGGAAAATTTCAAGTCATTTGTTAACGGGCACACGATTGGTTGGAAGTTTTTGGCCCTCTTAATAGGTCAATTTCTCGCAACGACATTAGACGCGGTATTTTGCAATTCAGGCTTTCAAAATTAGGAGTTGTCTTGGCGAGCCATCGTTTTCCACAAAACAATTGATGTTTGTTGAATGAGGCTTCATTAGCACTACGCTGGGTTTGGACCTTATGGTGTCTAACCGAGGCATGACCTCGACAGCTATTCATTAGCTGACAATTTCAATTGGTGAATGAATTATTATCCTGAATGTGGTCGATTTAAACGCTCAATAATTGAGTGAGTGAATTCCTTGCTGTCTAAGAAGTTCCGATTGATTCTACTGGTGTGCTGTTTTGGCTGAGGCTTGAATTTAGTTCTTGTGTTTGTTTAAACAATCATCGTTGCTAAGGCGACAGTTGATGCTATGTGAGTAAGGCTCACTAATGCTGTTCTTGGCCTGGACGCCTAACAGTTGACGACAACCCACATATGACCTGATAATGACCTTGATTGCAATTAACGTGACTGAAATTATTAAATTTGTGAGCTGGCCAATCAAATGAGGGTGGTCGATTTTTAGCGTACAACAATTGGGTCAATCGACAATTGCCATCTTGTGTGCTGTGCACTTAGTGAAAGCTGTTTCTATTCACTGAGTCTTTCGTGTGCCTAAGTGACCTCAACCTGGTCAAATTCACAAGTTTTTATCAAAAAATCGCACAAACGTATTCAGTTTATACCCTGAGATGAAGAAACGTGAATTTTTATGGTTATTCTTGATAAGGTACTAAATTAGAGTATTGACTGACAGACTAACAACCTAAAGGCAAATTTGCCACGTAGGTTAAAACGCGCAGTCACGTGTTATTGCAGGCACTTTATGCTAATTTTGATAAAAGGCAGTTTGGTTGAAAACTATGGCACAAAATGTGTGCATGTCACTAATTCCCATTGTATGTTATCGTAAAATTAGATCTGAAAGATCCTAGGTACATGTTGAACATTGAGAGGCCTCATTACACGAGAATGAGAATTTAATTAAGCTGAAGTTGTGTGCGGTGCAGATGGGAAATTTGATTGGTTTGCATCGTGGAAAAGTGATTTCATCCTCCTGGATTTTGAGCGAATCAATTGGTGCTTTTGATGTCGTTTGGTAAAGTTTTATTGGATGACAACTCGTTGGTTCTGGCCAATGACTGCTCGGCGTGTTAATTGGAGGCTGTTCTCACATTCATCATGTCCAGAGGTTTACGTTAAAGTGGTACACTGCAAAAATGCTGCAGTTCTCACACATGTAACAAAAACTAGCGCTTCGAGTTGCACTGTCAACATGACTTTGTGTCAGTCTGACCACGCCCAACTAACATCGTCATCATCAATGACGTCGTAAAGATTGGCACATTTATTGAGCCATGTGTTTCAGTGCAGAACTCTGTAGCATTAGAATCAATTTATGTTAAATGTCGATCATTTTTCTCAGTAAAAAAAGCCAATAATGTTTTGTAGACTGGGCCAATCACGTTTTGCCAATTCAACTAACCCACCTACCAAAATTTGCAGCAGTGATTGGGGTGATTTGGGGTGATACACGTAGAGGCCCAAATGGACAAGGTCAGAAAGTTGAGACTTTGTGAAAAAAAGGCAGCTCAATGATGAACTAATTTATCAGCAGTATTTTTTTGAACGTGTGCAGTATTTTTATATTATGCAAACGATTACCCAGTTCCGAACGAGGGTGTTGCAGTTTGAAACGAAAAATTTGCTTAAACACAACTAGGAAGTAATTTGTTAATTCCATCTCATGTGACTACAATTGGTGTTATCCCAAGGGCAACAAGATTTATGACTTCGAATGCGCAAATGCATCCTACTATAATGGATAAACAGTTGTTCGCTAATGTTTAAAATTAGCACTTGACATTCGTTCACCTGTGACGTCACACACTCCAGCCCTAATTCCATTGGTCAGTTGATTTGGTCATCGATAATTGGATCTCACGTGAAACGGCCATGACTCTTTGATCGCCTCTAAAATTGGTGGTTTTGATTGAAAATTAATTAGCGTTTGTCCACTAAAACTCGCCAAAACCCATTTTAATGATTGTACGCCTCCGCCATGCCACAAAAATCAAGTCTGAAAGGCATGCATGTGCTCGAGAAAGGTCAAGGGGTCAACCACATTATGGATGCTCAAAGTACAATTTCAGGGAATGCCACATTTTTAGATCAACTTAAACTTAGGTCAGTTGTTTCCAAAACAAGAACAATTAAATGTATTATAGAGGGGAGTTTGGACACATGGAGACTGCGATTAATGCTCGTGGTTATTTGTGAGAGGTACGGTCCAAGGTGGAGGTAATTTTCTTCTACAAATGTAACATTTAAACGGTGTGTCAACCACTTATTTTAATCGACATCAAACACAAATCACCACTATGACAGCCAAGGTCGCGTCGAGACGACGTCTTGAATAGTCTTGTGACAGCTCAAAGTAGGTGGTCTGATGACACGCTATTTCAACCTTCCCAATACACGAAGAACAGCTTCCAACTTCTAGGTATTCACAAGATGCGGCATTTAATGAATTCGTAACCTGATAAGTTTGAATGGGAAGCCGTTCTAATCCCTAAATGGTTTTTAGAGTTCCCGAACACCGAGTTAACAAAGCCATAGGTAATGCGGAGTTTCCAGCTAACAGGAACGCCTAAATCTTTAATGGTCTAACCCAACGAAATCGACAACAGCATGGCCAGGCGTGTAACTCAAGTAAGAATGTAACGACAGTAGTAAATTTTGCCTCTAAAATGCGGCCAGTTGCTATTGGTCACGTAGCCCAAACGGCTAGCCAGCCCGCCCAATCAGACTGCGCGCTGGTACAACTCCGTGACGGCAGTGGAATTAGCCCCATAAATGGCGCGAATCGATGCAATTTACAAAAAAAAACCCTGCAGCCAATTGTTAATTCATCGGTCTGTTTATTATAGGTTTCGTGGACTGCCAAAGTATTGCCCCTGACACCGTGTATTTGTTATATCAGACTGTCATCTGTTTGACGGCAGTTCAAAATACACGTCACCGCTGTAATCACATAAAAAATTGACAGTGTTATCTATTTTGATGTAAGTTGTGCCGGTTACTCACGGCTTTAATTACCTGCATCTTCGATTGCGTGTGACTGTAGAGAAACTGGTGACACATAACGAACACACTGAAGTATGTCAGCGGTTTGTTCACGATTAACTTCTGTTAGTTGACCAGAATGAAGCTGGTGACGTGCGTTCTGTCGAGCCAATCACCACTAAACGCTTACCACTGTAAATCTAGCCAGCTTTCGTGCTCCTAAAAGTAGCACATTAAACTGTAATTAGCTTGTGATTTTGGTGAAAAGTGAAGTCGTTCAAAAGTCAAGCGGAAAGGTGGATTGCATTGCACAGATTTCCAAGAACTGCGTCCACACCGTCCACCCAAATGTGTCTCGCTGCCGCCGTGCGCTACGCGGCCATATTTCGTCGCTGCACAGGCCTTGATCAGTGCACCAGAGCGGTTTAGTCAGAATGTGGGTGTGTGTGGGGGTGCGTGCCGCCAATCTAAGATTAATGTGAGCATTTGGGTGTGTGTGTGTGTGTGTGTGTGGGGTTAGGTGAAGTCGTTGGTGTGCGCGAGGACAGTGAGTGCTACGGCCGCAACCTCGCACACACACACACACGTCGCGTGACGTCGTTGGGAGCTGAGTCATAGGGTTTTATTGACACCACAGGGCTTAGAACAGCGGTTCCCAGTGTGTGCGTGTGTGTGTGTGAACATCGGCATGCTGTTTCTAATTAAGAAGCCACTCCTCAGACTACCCAGGCTGTTAATCGAACCAATCTCGTTGAAGCTGCGAAGAAGATCGGTTGGCATACCTACCGATAGCAAAAAAAATTGATTTTCGGTGTCAAGGGAAGCGTGCATCGATCAATAAACATTCCCATAGAAACACGTGCGAAGCAAATTTCAAGGAATCACGCAAGATGCAATGCGCAAACTGTTTGCTTAATTAGGCGCAATTTGGAATCACATGATCGGGAACTTCGCGTACACAGTTTGGAATGACGCATTTTAGGGGAAAAATGGCGGGATGACGAAGATAAGAGCTTTTAATAGTGCTTCTAACAGCCTGTTTACCGAATGACCAAGTCCTTGGGAAGTTTAGAAAAGGGTATCACCTGAGTCGAGCTGTTCAGCGATATGTCTCAAAAATAATCACGTTAATGATAGAAATTTGGGTGTATTCGGACGTTGAAGTTAATGTCATTTCAATGCCGGGAAATTATTTTCACCGATCGGCTATCAGACGGATTGATTCATTTGGCCTAACGAGAAAACCTGTGAGCAACATGATCAATCACGCTCTAATCACGCGTCTACTTTGTGGATATCACCTTTAATGAGTGACAATATCACCCACATTAGGTCAAAGTAACCTCGAATCCTAACAATGCAAATAAAATCGTGGATAGATTCACCTCGTCTAACGGCACAATTTGTAAGCACGCTTGTGACGGCATGATCATTTACGCTGCAATCGATAATGCCGTGATCCTAACAGGGAATCAGTAGCTCATTGGATGTGGAAAAATGGTAAGAAAACAGATATCTACTTCGACATAAACGAATTGGCTGAAATTGGAGATGCAGAAAAAATGTCAAAGTCGAAGCAAAAGGCAGATTTCGAAGGAAGTCTTAAAGAACTAGTTACCTATCCTAGTGGTGCTAAGCTGATGGCGCCGGTGTGAATTGATCAAAATCACGCGTCCACATTGTGAATATCACCGTTAATGAGAGACAATATCACCCACATTAGGTCAAAGTAACTACGGATCCTAACAATGCAGATAAAATCGTGGAATTATCCGGGATTTGGATCTGTGGCAAAACTAAATGGCGTTTGATTCTAAGCTCTAAACACGACAATACCGGCTAGAGATTTTATTGGCTAATTGCAAACATCTCTAATCGATTTTCATTGGTGACTGAAATATGATATTCTGGCTAACCATCGAGTGAAGAAATTGTCAAAGTGCAAGAAGGATGATTAAAATGGTTTGTGAAAAAATGGCATAATTTTCAGCAAAAGTTCTCAGGGGTGACATTTATTTGCCGAAAAAAGTAGCACTATGTTAAACCTTCAAAATATGCAAGAATATTAGACCTCAAATTTTATCCAATCACGTTAGTCTAATATTGACCAGAAGAAAATGCTATTGGTTAATCACAAATGGTCAAGCCTGGTGATCAACTGAGTCACTTTAATTTCAAAAAAAAACAAATGGAGTAAATT